>VMDO01011620.1:0-65896 GCA_007922755.1 Pedetes capensis
AGTCAGGAGAGATCAATCCCTGGAGAAGGACATCATGTTTGGGAGAGTGGAAGGTCAATGCAAAAGAGGAAAACCCTCCACCAGATGGACTGACACAGTGTCTGCAACAATGGGCTTAAACATAAATAAGATCGTTTGCCTGGTGCAGAATCGGCAAGTGTTTCGATCTGCTGTACATAGGGTCGCTGTGAGTTGGACTCGACTCGATGGCACCTAACAACTACAACAACAACAACATGTCATTATATGGACATTTCACATCTTATTTACTCATTGTTTAGTTGATGAACATCTGAGTTATTTCAACATTTTGGTGTTTATGAATTATGTTGCTATGAAATTCATTGTTATTGTTATTGTTGTTAGGTGTTCTTGAATTAAAAATTTTTATGCTAATATATATTTTATTACTTTTGAATGAAATATACATTTGATTCTCAGTTTTCACAGCAATCATGTTCCATAAAGTCAACTCTGGATTAGCACGTATTGAACCATTGCTCCTAAGTGAAACACAAGGTTAAGTTCCTTTGAGCCTCTGGTCATAGCATTTTTATTTACTGGTCAGTATGTAACCTTGTTTATAGATGTTTCTGTTTAAACATACCGTGTGTGTGTGTGTGTGTGTGTGTGTGTGTGTGTGTGTGTGTGTGTATTTCCTATACATAACTGATTATGTATATTTTTTCTTCAAATAGGATACTGGCTAAAAGGAGTTTAATATTATTCTGGTCATGAACAATGTGACTATAAATTTCTTTGGATTTAAACCTTACTACTATTCTGTCCACTATGCTTTTTTTTAATCAGTTTTTAATTCAGGAACTGACAAATACAGACACTTTTCCATCTTTTCTGTATCTTCATTGCTTACACACTATATAAATTACTTTAGTATTGTCTGGCATCCAATCCTGTCAGATCTCAGAAGCTAATCAGGGTCAGGTCTGGTTAATACCTGGATGGCAGATCACCTGGGAACACCAGGTGCTGCAGGCCTGGGAGAAGGACCCAGGAACCCACTCCCAAGAAACAATCAGCCATTGATAACCCTATGAATATCAGAGAAGCACTAACAGTAGTGTTTTGCCTGTTGTATGTTGGGTCTCTATAAGTCAGACACCAACTCAACAGCACCTAACAACAACAACAACAGAGTGTTCTTACATAATGATCAGTGGATTTCCTCCTTATTTTGGATGTACAGTAGTGCTGATTGATTAATGTTGATCTCATTACCAGCATCACTATCAATTAGGCCTGAATGATGCTTCTCTAATCCATTTATTTACTCCATCAGGAACATCACAACTTCTTGTGCTGGGAGCAGTAGAGAGCACTTTGAGCATTATCCTTGGAGGTCATTTTAAATAATAAAATCATCTACAAAAACACAAAATTACAAAACTCATGGCACTAAATAGACCATGAAGAGTACACTTATTTATAGTATGAGAGCTGAAACAAGGAAACAGAGTGTTGCATTCTTCAGTCTTGATTGAGAATGGGCATGTTGGATGACTCAAGTTTTTTGTTGCTCTGTATGTGCCCATGATTCACAAATACAAATCTGCAAAAAAATGAGGATTGACTATACCTAGATATGGAACTGATTGGTCCTACAGAAACTAAATGTTGAAACTTCTGAGAAACTGTCAGATAGTATTGCAAAGTGGCTGCACCATTTTACTTTTTCGTGGTCATGATATGAAAGTTCCTATCTATGCCACATCCTTGCCAATGGTTGTTATTACCTGTTTTTTTAAATTCTACACATCATAGAGGATATAATATGATATCGCATTGTGGTTTGATTCCCAATTTCCTGATAACTGGTGACATCAAACATTTTTACATGTGTTTACTATGTTGTTGTTAGGTAACCTTGAGTCGTGTCTGACTCATAGTGACACTCATAGAATTTTCAATGGATGATTGTTTCAGAATTGCTTTGGGAGTGGACTGCCATGTCTTTCTCCCATTTTTATGGTGCTGGGGATCAAACCCAGGTCCTCAGAGAATGTGGAGTGGCACTTTACCATCTGAGCTAAACTCTAGCCCCATGTTTACTATACTCCACTTTATTTGTCAGGGATACATTCAAAGACCCCCAGGGGATGCCTGAAACCATAATGGTACCAACATTCTCTCTATATATTATAGTATTTTTCTATATGTTGTTGTTAGGCGCCATAGAGTTGGTGTCCAACTTGGAGCGACCATGTGTGCAACAAGCAAAACAGTATTGTTAGTGCTTCTCTGCTCTTCATAGAGTTTTGATGGCTGATTGTTTTTTTGGAGAGTGGGCTGCCAAGTCCTTCTCCCAAGCATACAGCACCTGGTGTTCCCAGGTGGTCTCCTATCCAAGTGCTAACCAGATCTGACTCTGCTTAGCTTCTGAGATCTGATGGGATTGGACATCACAGTGGTATGGCTGCAGGTTTTTTTCTGTATATACTTATCTATTATAAAGTTTGGGCTAGGATTTGGCTCAGTTGGTAGAGCGCTGTGCTGCAGTCTCTGAGGACCTGAGTTCAATTCCCAGCACTGCAAAAATGGGAGAAGGACCTGGCAATCCACTCCCAAGGCAATCCCGAGACAGTCTGCCATTGAAAACCCTATGAGGGTCTCTATGAGTCGGACACCGACTCGACGGCACCTAACAACAACTAGCAACAATTATAAAGTTTACTTTATAAATTAGGCACAGTAAGAGACTGCCAATAACACTAATAAGATAAACCAATTATAGTGCTATACTAATAAAAGTTATGTGAAAGTGGTCTCTCAAAATATCTTATTGTATTTTGACTTTTCATTTAACGGAAGCATTTTATGTGTTCTCATTGACATATATGAATTGCCAACATTACTACTCTTACACTATAGGACAGTTATTAAGTAAAATAAGGATTATTTGAACATAAGCACTATTATATCCCAAAGGTTAATCTAACAACTAGATAGGCTATTAAGTGAATAAAGGGTGAGTAACACATACAATGTGGATATGCTGGTCAAAGGGATGATTGACATCCCTGGCAGGATGGAGTGGGCCAGTGTGAAGTTTAATGCATTACTTAAAATATGATGGAATTTCAAATTTATGATTTTTTTCTGAATTTTTCCTGTAATATTTTAAGACCACAATTGCATGTGGGTAACTGAAACTGTGGAAATGGAACTACTTATAAGAAAGGATTGTTGTATTGACCATTTGTGTATCTTTGTGAGACATATCCATTCAGATCCTTTGCCATTTTTTAAATTTGGGTAATTTTCAACAGTTATAATTGGAGGCTTCAATACCACATAATAAATAATGAATAGAGCAATTAGGCAGGCGATTAATAAGGAAAAAGAAGGAAGGCAAAGATTTAAACTACTTAAACCTAACAAATATCTATACAATTTTTTTTTTTACTTCTTTCAATTCTATCAATTTTTGCTTTGTGTGTTTTGGAACTCTGTAGTTATATGCACCTATGTATATAACTGTTATATTTTCCTGATTATGTTAATCAGTTTTTTGTCACTATGACAAAATACCTGATAAACAGCTTAAGGATTCTCTGGTTTTCTTTCAGATGATATAAAACAACTTAAAGGGAGAAGGATTTAATTTGGCTCGTTGTTTAGAGGTTTCAGTTTAATGAGTGACTGGCTCCATTGTTTCTGGGCCTGTAGGCAGAACCTCACAGTGGAAGGGTGTTGTAGAACAAAATTTCTCACCTCCTGGTGGACAGGAGGCAGGGAGCGCTGGAAAGGGATCAGGGACAAGGTATATCTTCCTAGGGCACACCCCCAGAAACCTACTTCCTCCAGATAGGCCCTACCTCCTAGTTTTCCACCTTTATACACCCCCTCAATAATGCCATCAAATTTTGAATCCATCAAGGAATTAGTCCATTGATTAGATCAGAGCCGTTAGGTTCAATCATTTTCCTAAAAGCCCATAAGCTGCCAGCCAGGCTTTTACCACAGGAGCCTTTGGGGGATATACCAGATTGAAAACATACCGCTAATGGTTTGGCACTTTAATGAATATAAATGTGTCTATCATGAGCAATAATTATTGTATTAAGGCTTATTGTGTCTAATGTTAGTATTGCCACTACAGCACAACATCTCATGCATTTTATGGGTACTGTTTGCCTGATATCTTTCTATGTCTTTACTTTCACACATTTGTTTTTGTTTTATTTGTTTATTTTTGTTTTTCTTTCTTTGATTTTTGAGACAGGGTCTCATTATGTAGTCCAGCTGTCCTTGAACTGATAACCTTCCTGCCTCCATCTCCTGTGTGCTGGGATGACAGACAAACAACATCATATGTGTCCAACCCACATGTATTTTAACTGCACATGCCAAGCAAGTGCTCTACCACTGAGCTGTATTCCCAGCCCCACTTTTTATATTTTATTTTGAGACGGGGTCTTGCTAAATTGTGCAGGTTTCCTCTGGCCTCAAACTCATGACCTTGCTGCATCAGCCTCCCAAGTTGCTACAATTATAGGTGTGCATCACAGTGCCCAGCTCATAGTTACTCCTTTTTTTTGCTGTATTTGGAATTGTGTCTGCCATTTTACTTTTTGTTTGCCATATGAACCATGCTGTCTTTGTTCCTTTATATTTCCTTTTGCATTTGACTAAAATATTTATTCTTTACTATGTTACTTTGAATTATTTCTTTGCTGGTTGCTGTAGAGCTTACCATATGCATCTCAATTTATCAGAATCAGACTTACGGTAATTTAATTTTGGTGAGATATAGACAGATATAGACATGTTGCTCTTGTGTAGCTCTCTTCTTTCTTCCTAATTTTTGCTACTGTTGCTATACATATCACGTCTATATATGTTGTAAATTCAGTAATATAATTATTACTTTATATATCTTTTAACAAAGATGAAAAAAGAAATGGAGAGGAAGTATAGTGTTTGTTAGCTCCATTGGTAGACTGCTGCTCTGTAGTCTCTGAGGCTGCAGGTTTGATTCCCAGCACCACATATGGGAGAAGGACCTGACATCCCACTTCCAAAACAATCCCAAAACAATCAGCCATTGAAAACCCTATGAACAGCAGAAAAGCACTGACATAGTGTGGGGCATGGCATAGTGTTGGAGAGTGTTTCGTTCTGTTGTACATAGGGTCGCAATGAGTGGAACCCGACTCAAAGGCACGTAACAACAACATGTTAGTTTCTCACTTACCCTGTTTCTCTCCATTGCTTCTGACAGCTTTTAGTTAAAATCTTGTGTCATGTCCTTACTCTAGTCTAGTTTTGCTCCCACCTACTTCTTCTGTGCTGTTATTTTCAAATATATTTCTGTATGTGATGTTCCCAACTGTATAACTGTTGTTGTTGTTGTTGTTGTTAGGTGCTGTCAAGTCGGTATCCGACTCATAGTGACCCTCTGTACAACAGGGGAAACACTATTGTCAGTGCTTCTCTGCTGTTCATAGGGTTTTCAATGGCAGATCGATTTTTGGGAGGGGGTTGCCAGGTCCTTCTCCCAAGCCTACAGCTTCTGGTGTTCCCAGGCGGTCTCCCATCCAGGTACTAACCAGGCCCGACCCTGCTTAGCTTCCGAGATCTGATGGGATGGGATGCCACAGGGCTACCGCTGCAGGCTGTATAACTGTAGACATGTGATTTTATGCATATAGCTTTAAAAACTTAAGAGAAGAAATAAGAAAGATGTATCTATACTAGCTTTTATAATTGCATAATTAACTTTATTGGTTCTCTTTGTTTCCTTGTGAGGATTTGAATTACTGTTTGCTTTCACTTGCTTTCAGGCTGAAGATTTTCCTTTAGTATTTCTTGTATGGTGGGTCTGTTAGTAACAGATTCTCTCTATTTTTGTTAATCTGGGGATGTCTTTATTTTACTTTCAATTGCAGAAGATAGTTTTGCTTGACATAAGATTTGTGGTAGATATTTTTCTCTCAATGCTTTGAGTATTTCATACCATTGACATCTGGCTGCCACTGTTTCTGGTGAGAACTCAGCTGTTAACTTTATTGTCATTCCTTTGTATGTGATGAGTTGTTTTCCTCTACTATTTTCAAAACTTTCCCTGTTTTTGGGTTTTCAACTTTTTTGCTGTGTTATATTTTATGTATATAGTTTTGTGCTTATCGTATTTAAAGCTTGGTGAATATTTTAAATATGTAAATGAATGTGTTTCTTCAAATATGGAATATTTTCAGTCATTATTTCTTTGAATATTTTTCTTTTCTTTCTTCCATCTCCTACTTCTGATGTTGCACATGTTAGTATGTTTGATAGTGTCCTGCATTTCCTTGAGCTTGTGTTCAATTAACTCATTCTTTTTCTCTCTTTTGAATGGCATAATTTCTATTGCTCCAAATTCAAATTCTCTGATTCTTTCTTCAGCTATTTCAAATCTACTAGTGAACCCTGTTAATGGATTTCTTTATGTTTGCTTTTACACCTTTGAACTCAAGAATTTCCATTTGATTCTTTTTTTACAATTTCCATTGATATTGTCCATCTGATAAGACATTATCATACATTCCCTAATATCTTTTAGCATAGTTTCCTTTAGTTCTTTGAATATATTTGCAATTTTTTGAAGTCTTTGAAGTTGCATTGAAATTTTGTTGGTTACATCCAACATCTGTATCATTTTTTTTTCTTGATAGGGGTTGTGCATCTCTGTTTCTGTTTTGTTTTGCTTTGTTTTTGCATCTCTTAACATTTGTGTTGAATACTGGATATTTTTGGTAATATAGCAATGCTGGATACTGGTTCTTCTGCCCTCCTGGGATTGTTTTTGTTGTTGTTTGCCTATCTAATTGTCCAGTGTCTTAGCTAGACTATTTTAGCAGTATCTGTTTCTAAATGTGCACCTGCTATCATTGCTGCTCAGAGGCAGAGACTTAGAAATGCAGTTATCCTGGGAAGACAGTGGTTTTTGCAGATGTTTCTTTGTTTCTTACTCTCCACTCTCTATTTCAAATAAAGTCATGTCCTCTGAGGACAGTTTAGGAATAATCTCTTCTTATGAATTCGCTCTTCTCATTTTGCTCTTACAGAACAAGCTCTGAAACACTGCTCCAGAACTGGAGGGATAGTGACTTGCTTCTCACAGAGTGGGAGCTCTGTTTATTGGATGGGCAAGGATGGTGGCTTCCGATCTTCTCAGATTGTGATCTGCGGCAAGGGCAATCAAGGCTACTATATTCTTGACATGCTATGGTTGGTGTATAGCTTGTGTCTTACAACTGAAATTGTGTTGAGGAATAGGGCACGTGGTTTTTCAGCCACATGGCCAGGGATTTAGCTTCTGTAAATGAAGCTAAGGGATATGTGATAAATGCTGATGGGATGCCCCTGCTGCATCCCTTGACTGGGTGCTGATGAGAGGAGGAACCCTATTTTTTGATAACATCTGATCAGAGATCTGGGTGCAGCTTTTCTCAAGCTGAACAGGGAGGGGGTTAAGGAGGGAGAGGGTTGTGGTTGAAGCCCCTTGCTCTGTCCTTGGGATTTAGGAGATTTTCTTGAATAAATCTTTCTAATGTGCTACTTGCTCTTAAGATAACTCCCAGAGCTTTAAATAAATGTTTCCTTGTTTAAAAATATTTTTCAGCAGTTATTATTGTTTTTTTGAGGAGTAGTTTCATAAAACTACTCATTTTGTCATTCTGGAAATGATGGTCTCTCAGGCTTTTAACATTCATCCAAAGTTAAAATAAATGAAGACAACTATATGAACTCAGTTAAAAGAAAAAAAAAAACTTACAGAAAGAGAAAGACCTTTAAGGACTAGATTTCTAGTCAGCCAGAGGCAGCTAGGATTTTTTTTCTTCTGTGATTGAATTCTATTGAAAACTTTTTAACTTTGCAAAATGCTTTGATTAAGCAGCTTTAGGAAACTCCACAAGCTTTTTTCCCCCTTCCTTTTGGCAATGTGGACATTGCATTTAACATTTTTGCCTCCAGTATGAAACCTTTATTTTAAGATAATCTTTGTTTCTCCCTTCATTTACATAATACCTTGAGGACTTCTTTAAGTCTCAGTTCTTTAATCCAGAAATTTAAATGAATTCACTGAGGCTAGTTCATCAAAATTGATGGAGTCTCCACTCTGGACTATATGTCAACCTTGCTCTTGGTGCAGTGGGAGATTCTCAGAAAGGGAATATGATCTGTAGCCTTGAAGAACCATTTGTTTGGGATTTAGGTGACTGAGATTATACAATTAAATCCTGGCACCTTGCAGGCATGTGGTTTGAATTGAGAGATTTTCAAGGCAATTGTGTCCCTATGAAGGTCATTAGAATAGTTGGAGTTGGTGCTATTTACAGTTGCACTGTGTATAGTACACTGGGCTCCTTAGTGAAACATCCCTTGAAGCTCTGCAGGACTCAAAGATGGCCTGAGTTCTCAGGACAGCACATTATCTCTATTGTCAGGTATTTATGCTTTTTTCTCTCCCTTCTACAATGATGGTATATTTCATGACATTTTAATTGCATAACAATTGGTTTTTCTCTTCTATCTGAGAAATTAATAAGATT
Source organism: Pedetes capensis (assembly GCA_007922755.1). Lineage (NCBI taxonomy): Eukaryota > Metazoa > Chordata > Mammalia > Rodentia > Pedetidae > Pedetes > Pedetes capensis. The sequence continues at coordinate 8,556 of VMDO01011620.1, forward strand.
GCCTAAGGAATAGAAATCTAGGATGGTATGGTAATTAGAATTTCTCTTATGAAACTAACATAAATATTGAAATGTGTTCCCCTACTTGTAACCCCCAAATTAGTTTATACGTTGTTGATACCTCTGGTTCTTTTCCTGATCATGTTCTTGTCAGTCTGAAAAATTTTGGCTTACAGTTAGACTTCCTTGTAGTCACTGTCTCCTCTTTTGACTTTTATGTCATGTGGATTGTTAACCCCACAAACCAACCCTCATTCAGTAAATGGTGCCCCTGTGTGGCAAGCATTGTGCTAGGTGCTGGATCTTCGCTGTCAATGAGACAATATCCTGGCCATTAAAAGTGTTGTATTGAAGGGGACATGTATGAAAACAAATGTAATAATTTAGTGTTCAACTATGAAAAAGAAGACTGTACAGACACCCAGAAGGCCAAAAGGCTGGTTCTCACCTGTGGAGGAAAATAGAAGGAGATCATAATCAAACTGAGCTATGAGTACATTCAGTGGCAACGTTGGGTTAGATTAAGAACTGATGAGGATGAGCTTTCCAGGTGTGATGAAAATCCTGACAAACAGCCTTGGTTTATATTGATGATCTTTTTACCCTACAACTGAGAGAGTCTAAAATAAGATTGTATTTCCTCCCTTAATTTCTGTCTGTCTACTTCTATTCTCTTAGTGCCAACCTCTTTGATAATGAGTTGAGTAATTCATTTAGCACAGCCTCTAATATATTTAAAAGATGTTGAATGTGTGGCATAAATACATTGGTCATTCTCTACTTTGAGAGCAGTTCTTTGTCATGGGAAATTGTTCTGATTATGCTTGAAATACGGACACCAATGACTTTGGGCTTCCAGCTTTTCTTTTTCCTTCCTTCTTTCTTTCTTTCTTTCTTTCTTTCTTTCTTTCTTTCTTTGTTTCTTTCTTTCTATTTATTTGTTTTTTGAAAGTCTGCATGTTAAAACTCTAGAGAAAAGGACCAAACTTAACTAGAACTTTCACTGGAATAGGAAAAAAACTGTACATTTTTTTTTTCTTTTTGGCAGCACTGGGAAGTTGAACCTGGGGCTTCATGCATGTTTTTGATTTTTTCCAAGAGCGCAACCACTAGGACACACCCCCAGGCCATTTTTGACTTTGTATTTTGAGACACAATCTCTCTAGGTTAAAGGCTGCTTCTGGCCTCAAACTCGTGATCTTTCTGCCCCTGACTTCTGAGTCACGGGGATTAAAATTATGTGCCACTGCACCTAGCTAAGATGCGCAGATTTTAAAGAGGTAGATTGTGAGTTAAATTCTGACTAGTGATCTTATTATGTTTAATTTTTAAAAATTACATGCTTTGATCTATATCATGGATAAGTGGATGAAAAATAGGTTAATTCAAGCAACCACATTGACCTTGACAATCTTCCTTTTTTAAAAAAACAATTTAAACTAATAATGATCTCTAACATATAGTGAGAAAATAGCATATTTGGTATTTCTTTCCTTCTGAGCTATTCACTCTTCATTTAATATGCGGAACCCTTCAGCAATTCTGTGATTTGCCTTTTCTTGGTATTCCTGGGCTTTCTCCTTTACATGTGATCCTGTGCCATTGCCTCACTGTGGTTGGGGAGGTGGGTAACTGACAGACCAAGAAGCCAACTCTCCCCTTTACTGCCTGGTCCTTTTTGTCTCCACAGTATATCACACAAAGATACATAAGTGTTTGTGCCTTTTTAAAACTAAGGGCTAGAGCACCTGGCTTTATCCTCAGCAAGTGTGTCTCCAGTGGGAATGGGCTTGATGCTTACTAGTCTCCCTCCAGGAGAAGACCTTTGGGGAACCTGCTCTTTGCCCCCATAGGGTCCTCTTCCTCCCCTTCTCATTGATCCACTTCCTCCAGAGTTTGTGGTCTGCTGTCTCTCTCTTCCCCAAACTTCAGCCAATGCAGGCCAGTGTCTTGGGGTACACACTGCTCACATGCATGCATGCCTAACACATACACTCTCCTCCCAAGGAACAAAAACTAATTATCAGAAATAGTACAGACTAATGCCTTAAGGAGGAAGGGGTTAGTTCTCTAACTACCACGTAATTTGCAAGGCAACACTCTCTCCAGCAGACCATAGTCTTATTATTATGCAGAAATTATATAATTCTCTTCCTCTAGCCTGTCCCCACCCTCCGCCTCCCCCTCATCCAATTTTAAATTGCATTCTCTAGATCTTCTGGGAATCAGAGAAGGGGCTGTTGTGGGGCCATATACTCCTCCAAGGCTGCTCTTTAACAATGATGTGCTTTGCAATTGCTGTTCCTCCATTAAGGAACAGATTGACTCCTTATCTAAGAGCCTTCAATTTCCAGCTAGGGAGGAGGGGGAAGCAATGGATAAATCTTCTCCTAGTAAGTATAGGTAATTGATGACCTGCGGACACAATGGCCAGGTCACATGTTCTGACAGAGTATTTACTTTTTTCTTAACTGTGATTCATTTTCATTAAGTCTTAGACAGGAATAGAAATCAAGCTGGATTTAAGCATTTTTGTATAGCATTTAACAAATCACCTTTTCTGAAGAAAAGGAAAAATTATACAAACTCTTCCTAGAAAATTCAGCCAGCATGGCCTTCATGGCTTTATGATATACACTCAAGTGAATTATGAAAAATTACTCAAGTCTTTAAAGAAACCTTTAAAAACAATTCTCAAACATCACAGCCATGTATCCTGGTGAGGCTAAAATTGGGCACAGGCAGAGCTGAATACCAAATGATAATTTCTGTGAAATAATTCAGGCTGTGTGAACTATGATAGTTTACTTAATTTAATGAGTACAGTGGGTGCATTTACAGACTTCTTTTCCTGATGGTGCCTGACAGAATGTGCTCTTGCCTAATTGTGGGCTCCATTTTTCTTCAGGTAACTCATATCTGCACAGTTTTCTTGTAATTTTGGTACCTTCCATTAGTAGGCACTAAAAAATGTATGGTGGAATCAGTCAGTAAGCTTTGGCAATGATTATCATGAAGAAAAAAATAGACTGCAAACAAAAAGTAGGTATTTTCATAAGCTAAGCTGTGATAAATCTCACTGCGAATGATAAATTGCATTTGCAAAGAAACGGAGTAGGAGAGAGATATGGTGAATTTAGGTTCTTTCTGACACTCTTTTCTTCTCCTTTCTCCCTACACAGGGAAGCGATACTGATATGGTGGATAAGAATAAGTGCTGCACACTCTGTAACATGTCTTTTACCTCAGCGGTGGTGGCTGACTCACATTATCAAGGCAAAATCCATGCCAAAAGGTTAAAACTGTTGCTCGGAGAGAAAACTCCACTGAAGACCACAGGTGAGTGAACAAAGATCTCCAGGAGACCCTGAAAACCAAACACTGTGTCAGTCATGTGATTCACTCCCTCTTCAGAGGCAGCTGCCAGCATTGTGGTCTAGCATCAGATGTCACTCAAAACCCAAAGGGATGGGTGGGAGCCCCAGCACACCCGCATCTATAAGACCATTGAATATAACTTCAGGTGCTTATTCGGTCAACCTGGATCCTTCCCATTAGTAATTCAGGAGCCTCAGCTACTGAGAAGCAGTTTACATCCTCCAGGATGTTGTCTGTCATTTCTATTACATATTACATGAGATACTGTATCTATTATGTTCTTCCCTAGAGTCAGCCTATAATCAGCATGGATAATGGACAGTACCTACTGCATAATAGGGAGATCCCCTACCAATGTCCGTATAATGTAGGATGTAATTCTGTTCTTACTGTGGGTGGAGGGGACAGAGAGGAAAACTGTAGTTTTTAAAGCCACTTTAGTTTGCAGACAAGGGAATTTTTTATGGCATCCTTGTACTCTTTGAAGTGGGTGCTGGGGTTCAAGCCTACTACCTTTCACTAGTAAAAGCTTAAATACTGATAACAGATTACTTGACCTTCTAATGGCTTAATTAAAATTTTTCTTCAGAGTTCTATCAAATCATGAAACTAAAATATTGTTATAATTTAATAAAGATACGATTATTTGGACAAGATTTATATTGTAGTGAAGATGTTACTAGACTGGGTTATAGTCTCAAGAAGTTCAGGGGTATTTTTCACAGTGTCTACTCCTTCAGTGCAATTAAAATTTAGCAGTGCATTTTATCTTCTTGTCTAATGAATTGTGCATAAATCATGGGTGTAATTATTTTTTAAATGGTATTTTGGAAATTGAGAGAGTTTAAAACAATGCTGAGCTTTTGTCTTCACCAGTGTTTTTCTTAGGAAAATGTCTTCTTTTACCTAGACAGTGGAAAGGAATCTTTTCACTGTAGTTTTCTACTTAGTTTAGTGAAAGAATGTTGTTTTCATAAAGGTGGCTGTGACATTCAGGCATAGGATGGGGTTGTAAAACACATGAAATCCACAGACAAGCTCAACATGTTTTGGAGCACATCACAGGGTTTGGCATTTGATGAGCAGCCACTTGGTTGAAACTCTTTCCTCTCTGAAAGGTTAGGTAGTCACCTTGTAACCTGTTCCTCATCAAATCTCTTAAAATAGACACCTTAAAGACACAGTCACTGGAAAATTTTTACCTGTTCTCCATGAATGAGTAACTAGCCCATTTGCTGCCTCTGTTTAAGCAGAGTACTGCTGTAAATTTAATCTTGGGGGTGGTGGTGAAAGAGGAGCGGCTGCATCTTTGTTTATCACACAGATTAGCAAATGGAAAGCTGTCATTTCTGCAAAAAAAAGTTACCACATGTCAAAAATAGTTCTTTGTGAATTTAACATATATCCTCAAGACAACCAAGCACCAGATCGTTTTCCTGAATTCAAATACTCATACAGCTGGTACATAAAGCTCGGAGGTCATTTATTATTGTCAATATATTGCAAAGGATAAAGCAAGAGTGTTTAAAGTGCACTTGGTGTCGCTGTCCATGGTGCTGACTCAAACCCTCACTGTGGTAGAAATCAGGGTTCTGGTTAGGCCAGAGGGGAATTGGTGGGGAGAGGTGAAGTGCACCACCAGCTTGAAGCCTGCCTTGGGGGAGAAGACTAGTTGTCATGTGCACACTTTGTAAGTACTCTGCCACTGGGCTGCACACTCCTAGCTCATTTTTTTAATTTTTAAAATTAAGACAGGGTATTGCTAAGTTACACAGGCTGCCTCTGGCCTCAAACTTGTGATCCTCCTGCCTCAGTCTCCCAGGTTGTTGGGATGATAGGTGTGCCCCACGATGCCCAGCTCAAGCTGCACTTTGATCAAGCATCAACTTAGTGCCCTGCATGAGCAGATGCGGGAGGAGTTGTCTTCCTCACATGGGGGCACATTTACTGGAACTTCTGATGTGCTTGGTGGAGCCACTGGACCATAAACCAGTCCCAGGTCTTCTTGGTCAGTGTGTCTCAGAATCTCAGTCTTAGCTCGTGTTCTCCTGGATCCTGCTGTGAAGATGAAAGTGCCGGGAGAGCTCTTATCTACCATGTACTCACAGGACCAGCAGACCTCAGGGTGGAGATCTTACCTACAGAGGAGGAGAGATTGAGGCTGCCTAGGTTTGTCATCTCCAGTGGAAATTAGAGAAGGATCTGTGCAAAGGATCTAGAGGAGACTCAGAGGATAGAGACCAGATTAAGGATGAGTTAGTCAGCTGTCCATCATTGTAACAAGTGCCTCCTATAGTCAGTTTATAAAGAGAAAACTTATTTTGGCTCACAGTTTTGGAGGTTCTAGTTCAAGACTGGGGAGACACACTGCACTTAGGCCTTTGTGGGGAGGCAGTTCATTGGGCAGAAACATATGGCGGAACAAAACTGCTGTTTTCTCTTGGCCAAGAAGCAAAACAGAGAAAGAGAAAAGAGACTTCAAGAACACATACCCAATGACCTGAAGATTTCTCATAAAGCTCTTCAAGATTCCACCACCTCCCAGCAGTGTCCAGTGCTGGGAACCAAGCTTTTAACACCTATGCCTTTGGGGGCATTTAGGATCCAAACTATTGCAAAGGAAAGGCATGAACATCCTCTCACTGGAGGCAGAGTAAAGGAAACAGGGGTTGTTTAGCATGGAAAGAGTCACTGGGGGCCAAGTCTTTGGAAAACTATAATAGGAAAGAGAGATGATCATAGAGTGCATGTGTTTGAGTGTGTTTGTGTGTGTGTGTGTGCACATGTGTGTGCTTGGATGTGAAAGATATAACCAATAAGTGTGAGAAAACTAGAGAGTTAGATGTGAGCTCAGAATAAGGAAGGATTTATTGGCATCCAGAGAAGCTTCCAGGCAGATGTGTGACTGTGGGAGTGGTTGATGCAGAGGCTGGCTGGCCACTTGGCAAGGTGTTTCCAGCTGGGGTTGCAGTGCCATCCAGTGCTTGGCCTATTTAAAGTCCCTCCAACCTTGAGAGTCTCACCCAGATGCTACCTAAAGGTGGGCCAACTGATGTGATATGGCAGAAGAGATTCATGCCTGGCAGTCAGGAAACAGGCACTCAGGCTCAGCTCTGCCCTTGGCAGTTCCATACTTTCTGGCAGGCTCAATTCTCTCCCACCTCAGTTTTCTCATATATGCATGGATCCCCCTGGCTCTTAGGTGGTCAGTGTGAGAAAACGCCTTGGCTCCCAGAGCCTCTGACTTCCTTTTATGTGGGGTTGTTCAGCTGCTACTTTGGCTATAACATAAGAGGACACCCTGTTAGATCTCTTAGGAGATGAACCTTTCTGAGCTGAGTCCTGTGAACTGAGTCAGGGTCTGGCACTGGAGCTGTCCAGGATGGGAGGTGCTGCTGGTAAGCATGGGGAAGAGGGCTGGGAGCTCAGGGGCAGGGGAGGACCACAGAGCCAAGAAGGCAGCCTGGCTCTGGGTGCTAGGGAAACCCCTCCACGGAGACCCAGTCAGCAAGCTGGGTGGAGAACCCGGACTGGTGAGTACAAGCAACAGGAAATTATTTCCAAGACAGAAACTTGAGATAAAATATGGGACCAGACACCAGTGGGAGGCCTAGAAGAGGATCTGTGTCTCTGGGATATAGAATAAGCCCTATTAGCTGAGTAGTAACACAAAGTGATGGAAGAGCTAGAAGCTGGAGGCCAAACCTCAAAGGTCACACTGTATCCACGCTGACCTGCTCGCTTGACTGGCCCAGAGGGTCCCCCACAGGGAGCTGTGTCTGTGGTATAGGTGAGAACTTACCACAGCAGGGAGAGGATGGGTACCCAGATGGCCTGGGTCATCCTGGGCTCTATAAGCATGGCTTCCTCCTGGGCTGCTGTGTGTAGACCTCTCTGTTAGGCTGGGCCTTTCCCCATGTGGCACTCCTCACAAGCAGCATGGCTGCAGGCCTGCCATTGGAGGAGCCCCTGGAGAAAGATCACAGATGGTAGGAAGAAAAATAATGGTCTCCAAAGATGTCCGCATTCAAATGCCCAGAGCCTGGGGGTGGGTGTTGCATTGTGAAGGGAATTGAGGCTGCAGGTGGAATTAAGATGGCTGATTCACCAACTTTGAAATGGGCAAGATTATTCTGAATCATGCAGGTGGGGCCAATCTAATCTCTTTCAAAGTGAGAGAGGAAGGCAAGAGGGTTGTTGTCAAAGTGATACAGGGTAAGGAGTAGGCTGCCAGCTACTGGCCGCTTTGCAGATGGAAAGGGACCATGAGCCAGGGGATGTGGGCAGCCTCTAGAAGCTGGAGAGGGAAGGGGTTTCCTTCTAGGGCACTCCAAAGAATGCAGCCCTGCCAACACAGGGAGTGTAGCCAGCAGGCCCCACTTCAGGTTTCCGACTTCAGAATGGTGAAATTATAACCTTGTGTCATTTTGTTGGCTACTAAATTTGTGGCAATTTGTTAGAGCAGCAATGGAAATAGATCCATCATCCTAAGTGTGAACTTGGCTAAACAGAATGTTCCCTGTATGTGCTTTTCATGAACTTTACCTGGTGGACACACAGATGCGAGACAGGCACCACTGACATTGCTGTGGTCAGAGGCTGCCTGAAAGGCAGCAGGTATCCATTTGTATCAGGGCTTTTTCCTCACATACAGTTTATATAGTCCAAAAACCTCTGTTTCCTGCTTCTTACAGCAACAAACATGCTCACCTTCCTTGCTTGCAGGAACTTGCACAATTTCCTGTTCGTCAATAGTCATTCTCAAATGCTCTGGTCAGCTCCCTAACCACCAGTTTACTGTGCCTTCCCCATAGCTGTCTGATACTTAAGGTACCCTTACCTCTTCTTGTTGTGGATCTAAATACCTCCTCTCCTCCAAGATCCTGTGCAGCTCTCAGTCTCTAGAGTCCCTCGTGCCTACTAGAAATGTAAGTGAATATACCATGGGCTTTGAATCAGGCATATCTGGGTCCCTCTCCTTATTAGTTGAGGACTTAGCTATCCTGACCCACCTTTCCCAACTCCATATAATACTATTCCTTTTTTTTTTTTTTGTGGTACTGGGGGTTGAACCGAGGGTCTCGTGCTTGCATGCTTAGCAAGTACTCTATCATTGAGCTGCATGCCCAGCCCACATTTTTACTTTTTTGAGACAGGGTCTCACTAAATTATGCAGTTTGCCACCTCTGGTCTTGAACTTGCGATCCTCCTGGCTCTGCCTCCTGAGTCACTGGGATTGCAGGCATGCACTACCATGCCCAGCTGAGTGTAATACCATTACTTATATCAAAATGTTGTCAGGATGATTATATAAACTGATGAACATATGTAAAGTGCTAAGCACAATGTCTGCCCCCTTGTCAGAATGCTATAAACATAGGCACTGTCCACTCAGGAAATGTAGATATTTTTATTTACTCTGTCCTGAACTTTGCCCTGTGACATATAATTTTACACTTGAGCTATCTGACTGTGTGTTGTCTGAGACTACTTCTACTGGGTTCCTTTTCTTTACCAGTTGGTCTATGAATGCTCATTGTAAAGGAGCCGCATTGCCATAGTTATTCTCTGTTCCCACCCACAACCTTGACTGCCATGTTCTTCTTTGTGACAAAGAATGACAGAAGAATATAACCTGGTGTTTAGTCCCCACTTGACAAATACAAGTATAAAAGTATGGGCCATTGTGCAGGGTCGTGGAAACCTGGGGGAGAAGATGAAGGTTTTAGCACAGTGGTAGAGCACTTGTCTAGCATATGCAAGCACTGGGTTTAATCTCCAGCACCAAAAACCAACCAAACAAAACAAAAACACAAGTCTCTGAAAGGGGACATCAACCCAGTGTGACTGGGCAGAGGTGGGAAATGACTAATGAGTCAGTAGGAAGAAGCCAGTAACCACATGCCAGCAGAAGTTAAGTTGGAGGGTGGGAGAAATAGGCCAAGCCCCCAAGAGGCTGGACATGAGGTTCTGCCTTGTGTCCAGCGGCTTTAGGCATATGCCAGGAGGAAGTCATTGGAAGTGTTGGTCTGGCCTGGACTCCCAGGCTGTGGACCAGCTGATATCAGAAGCTACAGGAGGCAGAGGCTCAGGTAGGTCAGAGGCTGTGGGGTGGAGGGCAGAGCTTAGCTGTGAAACTGGAAGAATAAGGTAGGGTTAGGATGAGAGGAAAGCCAGAGTCTGGGGAGACAAGCGGGGCTGGAAGTCAAAGGGCATCAGGTATGCCAGATGGGAGCAAGACAGAGCCAACAGGAGTGGGGGATTCTGCCAAACCCATCACTCATGAGGCCTCAATTGCCCTGGCCCCATGTACTGTTGAGTTCTTCTGATGGCAGGCTCAGCACATGCTCTTGGATTTGCAATTGATACTTGTAGGATTGGCTGCCTGCAGCAGTCCTGCCTGGCTCTGCAAGGAGCGCCTCACCCAAGGGAGCCTCAAGCAGCTCCTGGCCCACCAGGCTTTTAGGCTGATAACAGCACATGTTGCAGTCAGCCTGTGTCTTCTCTTGGCAGTGGGAAACCCACCAAGCTAGCATGCTACGACAGAAATGCCCACTTCAAGGGCTGGAGGTAGCTTTTCTGTGGGAGTGGAAATTCTCTCATCTGGCACCTGCCTTCAGAGACCAGAGGATTTAGAGATTTAATTTCCTTATTTTATTAGCTAGATTACTGTCAACAAACATCCTGTGTCTTGGGAACAGAAAGGTAAAAAAAGATACCCTTTGGCCTTCTGAAAACTCCCATGTACAAGGAGGGAACATATGCACGCAATTACAGTAGACACCACTCCAGGAATATCTACAAAGGATATAGGATACTGAAGAGGAGAAAAGTAATAGCTGTTGGAGAGTCCTGGTAAGAATCTATGAAGGGGGTAATTTGCATAGAGCCTTAATAAATGTGTAACCCATGGAGATTTGTAGGGGAGGTTTCTTAGGTGTGCCAAGGAATCCTATTAAGGATTCCAACCTTAGCATCCTTGACTAGGTAGCTCTTTGCTGGGGAGGCTGTCTTGTGGGTTGTCCTGTGAGATGCTTAGCAGCATCCCTGGACTCTACCATTAGATGCCAGTAGTGCCCCGTTAGTCATCACAGTAAAATAAATGTCTCTGGGCATTGCCAAATATTACTTGGGGAGCAAAGCTGGCCACAGTTGAGACCCATGCATGTTTATCAAGGACTAGTAAGCTATGGCCTGAGGACTACACTTGGCCTGCTGCCTATTCTCTACAGTGCAAGACAAAAATGGTTCTTGTGTTTTGAAATGAAATAAAAGCAAAAGGAGACTATGTGGTAACATAGGGAAAATGAATGAAATTCAACTTTCAGTATGCATAAAGTATTAAGGAAACACTGCTATACTCGTTCTTGTACATAATGTCTGTGGCAGCCTTTTGTGCCATAGTGGTAATGTTGCGTAGTTGTGACAGTCACAATAAAGTCCACAAAGCATGAAATATTTGCTGCATGGACCTTTGCATGAATGGTCTACTGATGCCTGATTTAGCTAAGGAATGATCTTGAGAGAGAGGCAGCGAGGAGAAAATGGTGATGGTATGAGATTGTATATAAAATAAAGGTGGTATCACAGGCCATGCACCCCTGGAAGAGCTGGGGTGGCATCTGGGATAGGAATTGGTGAATAGGATGTGCCTGAGAACTGAAGACAGTTAGAAAAACATGACCTGGGGAGGTAACTCCAGAAGGGGAAGGACGGGTGCTGTGGTGCATGCCTGTAATCCCAGCAATTTGGAAGGCTAAAACAGGAGGATTACAAGTTGGAGGCCAGCCTGGGCTACATAGTGTATTAGTTACTTTTATCATTGCCATGGCATAAAGCCTGACAAAAACATCTTAAAGGAGGAAGGATTCATTTGGGCTCACAATTTCAGAGGGTTCAACCCATGGTTGCCTGGTCCCATGCACTTGGGCAGCAAGAGGATGTTGCCAGGGATTTCTTCACTTCATGGTAGACAGGAAACAGAGAGAAGGACTGGAAGAAGCCAGGGACAAGATACCTCCAAGGATCAGCCCCCAATGACCTACTTCTTCCAGCTAGATCCCATGTCCTAAAATTTCTAGAACTTCCCAGAATAGTGCCACCAACAGGGAACTAAGCCCCCAACACTTGAGTCTTTGGGAAACATTTCATACTCAAACCACAACTTTCTGCCCCTGGTCTACAAAGGTCATCTTATAAAGCAAAATGCACTTAAGTCCTCCAAAAGTCCCCAAAGTCCTAATAGTTCAGGCATTCTTCAAAAGTTCAAACTGGGTTTCTTCTCTGAACTCCAGGGAACTCTTAGCTGTGAGCCCATGTAAAATCAAAAAGTAAGTTATATACTTCCAATAAGGCATTTGACTCTGTGGATCATAAGAAATTATGGAAAACATTGCAAAGAATAGAAATACCTGGGTACTTAGTTGTACTCATGAGAAATCTGTAAATTGACCAGGAGGATGTAGTTCAAACAGAAAAAGGAAACACTACCTGGCTTAAGGGCTGGGATTTAGCTCAGTTGGTAGAGCACTGCGCTGCAGTCTCTGAGGTCCCGAGTTCAATTCCCAGCACCGCAAAAAATGGGAGAAGGACCTGGCAATCCACTCCCAAGGCAATCCCGAAACAGTCAGCCATTGAGAACCCTATGAGGGTCACTATGAGTTGGATACCGACTCGACGGTATCTAACAACAACAACAACAACCTGGTTTAGACTGAAGAAATGTGTGCATCAGGGCTTTGTCCTTTCACCATATTTCCTCATTTTCTATACTGAGCAAATAATCCAAGAAGCTGGACTTTATGAAGAAGACCATGGCATCATGATTAGAGGAAGAATCATTAACAGCCTGTGTTATGCAGATTACACCAGTCTGCCTGCTGAAAATGAAGAGGATTTGAAGTGTTTACTGAAGAAGATCAAAGAACACAGCCTTCAGTATTGATTGTGACTCAATATAAACAAAATAAAAATCCTTACAACTGGGTCAGTAAGCAACTTCATGATAAATGGTGAAAAGATTGAGGCTTTCCAAGATTTTGCTTTACTTGATTCTATAATCAACATCCACAGAAGCATCAGTCAAAAAATCAAAAGACACGTTGCACTGGGAAAAGCTGTTGCAAAAGACCTCTTTTAAAGTGTTGAAAAGTAAAGATGTCACCTTAAAGACAAAAGATGCGCTTGACTCATGCCATGGTATTTTCCATCACATCATGTACTTGTGAAAGCTGAACACTGAATAAGGGAGACAGGGGAGAAGAATTGATGCTTTTGAATTATGGTGCTGGAGACGAATCTTGAATATACCATGGACTGCCAAAAGAACCAACAGTTCTGTCCTAGAAGAAGTGCAACCAGAGTGCTCCTTGAAAGCAAGTATGGCTAGACTGTGTCTTACATATTTTGGACCTGTAGTCAGGAAGGATCAATCCCTGGAGAAGAATATCATGTTTGGGAGAGGGACAGGTCAACAACAACAACAACCAAAGGGATGTTGTTGTTGTTGTTAGGTGCCGTTGAGTCGGTATCCGACTCATAGCGACCCTCATAGGGTTTTCAATGGCTAACTGTTTCAGGATTGCCTTGGGAGTGGATTGCCAGGTCCCTCTCCCACTTTTGCAGTGTTGGGAATTGAACTCAGGACCTCAGTGCCTGCAGCGCAGCGCTCTCCCAACTGAGCTAAATACTACCCTCAACTAAATGGATCGACACAGTCTGCAACAGTAGGGTTAAACATAAAAAAGATTGTAAGCCTGGCACAGAATTGAGGAGTGTTTGGTTCTGTTGTATATAGGGTTGCTGTGAGTCAGACTTGACTTGATAGCACCTAACAACAATATACACAGTGGCATGAAGTAAACATTCCCATTCCAAAAAGAGGGAACAGGAGAATAGCAAGGATCAGGCCAAAGCAAGATCCCCCAGCAGGGAAAATACTAAGCCCTAAGTCCCATGTGTGATGTCTGGGGCATGTGGTGTGATATGAACTCCACTAGGTTCTGAGAAGCTCTGCCCTTTTAGCTTTGCCATTTGCAGCCCATGTGGCTTTTCTCTGTGGCCTTCCTCAAAACATGATTCATGTTCCTGGCATCTTCAGCATCCTGGACTCCTTTGCAGCTTAGGCTTCACCTTCACAGCTTCACTCATAGGGGTTGCCTGCAGGGATTCTAACCCTGCCACACATTGCCTCATCTTCCAGGCATCCCTTCTCCTCTACCTCCTCCACTTTTTCCTACTCCTCCTCCTTCTTTCAGGGTCCTTAGTCCTGTTATATAGCCTAGGGTGGCCTCAAACTCTCAATACTCCTGAGTGTATGGATTACAGGTGATTGGCCACCACACTCAAAGTCTTTTGAATGAGTTGAAACCTTTATACTCTTAATCCTGTGACCCATAGAGTCTGATCAATTACTCAGATGCCCTTAAGGCATCTTTCCTTTTGTCCCAGTGGAAAGTACTTAATATTTTTAATTGGTCTCAACCTCTTTAACAACCATGCTTTCCTTAACCCCAAAGTTACACAGGCTTTTCTGACAAAAGTTTTTCAAGTCTCTCTGCTTTGCATTTTACTCCTAATTCTCACTGTAAATCTAGCTAAAAGCAGCCATCAATAACCATATCACAACCTGAATGTTGGGGTGCCTTAAAATTTGTTCCACCAGATTAATTAGTCCATCACATATAAACTTGGCTTCTCACAAAATCTCAGGACATGAACAAAATGTAAAGAATTTTTTTTTTTTGCCAGAATGTAACACACATGGCCTCTACTCCAATTCTTGATAGAGTTCTTCTTCCCATATGAAACCTCATGAGTATAGTTTCTACTGTCCTCAGTTCTATCAGCATTCTGGTCTTCTGGGATCCCCCAGAATTTCCCATTAAGCTCAGCTTATAGCATTCTGTGGCTTCACTAGCATCTTTCTCCAAATTCTTCCAAACTCTCCCACAAACCATTTCCAAATGCTTACAAACATGGTCAAGTAGTCTTAGCAATAGACCCGTTGCCAGTACCAATTTTCTGTGATATTTTTCTTGTCTCTGTGACATAATACCCAACATAAACTACTTAAAAGAGGAAGAATCTATTTTGGCTTAGAGTTTCAGAGGGTTCAGCCTATAGTTGGTTGGTCTTACGTGCTTGGGAAGAACATCATGGTGGTGGGAACATCTTCATTTCATGGCAGACAAGAAGCAGAGAGAGGAAACTGAAGGGGCCAAGGACAAGATGCAGCTACAGAAGACTCCCCTTCAGTGACCTACTACTTCAAACTCTACCCCACCTCCTAAAGTTTCCAGGACCTCCAAAATTACCACCAGCTGGGGACCAAGCTCCTAACACATGATCCTGTACGGGACTGAAAAGATGAAATCATAACCAGATTTTGCAAAAACTGTAACATGCTTAATACCTCCTGATTTTTAATTCTACTCCAAAACCTAAGAACCTATCTAGATTAGTTTACTTGGGCTGTCACAACAGATCATCACCCCACAATTATAAACAAACTGATAAGCTGAATGATTAAGACAATATGAATTCATTCTGTTACCTTTCAATGGATGGAAGTCTAAACTCCAGGTATGGGCAGGCTGTGAAGGATCCTCCTCCAGCTCTTCTGCTTCATGGTGGCTCACCACTTCAGTCTTGCTCTTCTTGTCACCCGGCTACCTTCCCTGCCTGTCCTCTTACAAAGCTACCAGTCACTGGCTTTAGGGCCCATTTTAATCTAGCATGATCTCATTTTAGCTCAACTAATTACATCTGTAAGGACTCAATTTCCAAATAAGCTCACATTCTTAGATTCTGAGATGACATGAATTTGGGAGGGACACTATTCAACCCAGTACAAAAGCCAATTCTATTAACTGATGGCAAGCAGCAAACACCATAGGTTCTGATAGTGTGTCATCTGGATAGCAACCCCCCAGTTGTTTTTTTTTTCAATAATTCCTTATAAACAAGATCATTAGAATAGGAATGAAACTGAGTTCTTCCTCAAAATATTAAAGAAAACAGCATATAACTATTGTACTTTAAAATATTTTTGAAGATATGAAGAAGAGGAAATTGAAACATAGGAAACTATTTTAAAACTATAGGTATTCTCCATATGCTACAATTAGTAAATGTGAAAATTTAGATTATGTGTAATCTGAAAGGTTAGGTGTTATATCTAGGATTAATTAGAAAATTCATTTGTGTTTGTTGCAAAGACATTAGTTATCTGAAATCCACTTACTTCCTACCCCAACAATTCAGTTGATTGTGGGTAGATGTGCATTACTTTAAAATCAGATTATAACATGGAAAAACACCATTCAACCTATATTCGACTTTGCATGAACAAGAATAGCCTTTATTCGAATACTTTAGGGTTGAATTTTATTATTGCAGGAGGGCTTAATCTATTCTGGTTGATACAGTGTCCCTTAACATTGCTGTTTTACTTATAAGCTTTTATGAATACATCTATCTCTCACATCAAAAATAGATAATGTGAACAATCTTCTATATAATTCCTAGACATCATTCACTTGACAAATAATGACATTAAAGTCAGCAATAACCTTTCTTTCATTTTTGATTCTTCCAAATTTGAAGTTGCTATCGAGGTGTGTCTGTCTTAACAATGCCAGAAAATTGATGGAGGGCTGGCCTGGGATGCTCTGCAGGGACCTCCATATTAAGTCTTAAGTTCTTTGCTATACTTATTGGTACATAGTAGGTATTTAATAGATACTTGTTGCATGAGTAAAAATCAGAAGCATACATTAGTGTAATGATAGACATTTAAATGTCTGTAGCTTTCTTTTCAAATGAATAACCTTGATTATTTAAATTTCCATTAAATAAGGTGGTAAGGATAGTGTTTTTTTAATTTGCACAAAGTGGTATGTCTGTTCACTTGCTTGATCTTGCAGAAGTCCTCTCTTTCTGAAATAGGTGATATGCAGAGCAAGGTGGACCATAAACATAGCCTCTAGAGTCAGACCTAGTTTTAAGTTCTGGTTATACTACTATTATATTTCAAAACTGTTTTAACTCTTCAGCCCTCAATTTCATCTTGCAAAGTTATGGAAATGCATTATAGAGTTATTATAATAGAGGATATATATGAAATGCTTAATATAGTGCCTGTCACACAACTATATGTAAAATGAATATATTAACACATGTAAATACATATAAGCACATACACACATATATGTCAATCCTCATCATTTGAGGGTTTTGTATTTGTACATTTGCCTCTTCACAAAAATGTATCTGTACCTCAAAAAGAATACTCATGGCACTTTGCAGTCATTCCCACACATGGACAAAACTGAGAGAAATCTGAGTCAACCCTATGTGCACCGTCCTCACTGAGGTTGAAGGAGGCGATGCTCTGCCTTCCTGTTTCACCTTTCCTGCGGTAAACAAGTGTCCTTTTTTTTTTCAGCCTATTCAATGTCATACTTTTTGCAATGCTCATGATTTTTGTTGGTGACACTTCCATTTAAAATGACTCCCTCAGGTTGTGCTGACATGCTCTCTAGAGTTATTGAGGCAAGATAGCAAAATGAGCCTTATGGAGAAAACACATGTTACAGTTCAGCCTCTTTCAGGCTTGAGTTATAGTGCCATTGACCATGAGCTCAGTGTTAATGAATCAACCATACATAATAAGGAAAGTATCTTTAACCAGAAATACGTAGACAAGAAAATTATATATTGATCCGTTGATCAAGTTGTGGCCACAAGCTCTTAGGAACCTAATCCTGTGTTTACCCTACCAGCAACGGTTCGGTATTCACTAATTTGGCATTCCTGGCAACTCTACAGAACATAACTGCCATGAATAATGAGAACTGACTGTGTATATATAGCAAAAATTACTTTATATTCATTACATTTCTGAAAATTAAGTTTCAAAAAGTCTGTTCATCACTCCACAATGAAATAAAAAGACATAATATTTAAATATCCTGTATGTGGTAAAACTATAAAAAGCAGAGTAGGCTGACTCTAGCATAATCATAAAATCAATAACCCAAACTGGTAATTGTAAAGATATTATATCAGAAATATCACACTCATTGCTTCATTTAACCTTTACAAAAGCATGGAGTATAAACGGTTAGCACATCCATTTTCCTGATGAAGAAATGGACACCCTGATGGTGAGTAGCTTCTCTAATGGTGCACTCTGAGGTACATAATCCAAAGTCAAAGCCAAGACCTGTGATTGCAGAGGCCAGGACTTTTCTCTGGTCTCTCATGACAGATAATGCTTCATAAAATGATTTACTGAAGTTTTCTCACCTCTTGAATACCATAGTTCAAACTCTAGGGTGCTCACCAAGATGACTGGTACCAACAAAGGAACAGAAGCAGTTATGGTCTTTAAGTCAACTGTTTCTCATTTGTAGGGTCAGTGAACAATGTGAGAGTAGAAACAGATAAGCACTGATATCAGCCACTCTGCCTGTTGTGTACATGTGTTTACTGTATATTGCTCATCTGAAGTCTTGCGGGTTCTCTTCTTTATATCCTGTTGAAAAGCAGAGAGACAGAGGCCCAGCACTTTTCCATAAATTTCCCTGCCAAACTCAGAATTGCTTATTTGAATTATCTGTTGAATGAATAAAGATCAGGGTATTCTAGACCTGTTTGAAAGTTACATAAATTCAATTTTTGAATAATATAAGCAGCCCTGGTTCATCAGTACCTCATATTTCCATATAAGATTTTATATAGCTTAGCTGTTTAATCATCCGAATCAGATTATTTGGTTGGCTTGGCATAATCTGTCTAGATACCTGTTTTAAAAGATGCAAACAATAGTTTGTCAAACAGGCAGACCTTCATAGCAGTGCATTTTCTTTTAAATAAAGAAAGCTAGCATGTTCTGAGGTGTTCTGTCTAGCTCAATCCATTTGTTCTGGTGATGTCTTTGTTCTGTGTTTATAAATACAAGAAATACATCTGTTGAAGTTTGGCACATTTCCTTTTCCCTTTGAAGGAACCTATGCTCAGGAGTGGGAAATAATCTGCCCCAGGCAATGCAGGTGGTTAGTGGCAAAGACACGTCTTCCCTTGCAGTATCCTTCCCTGGTGTCAGTTGGCCAGGGGAATCTTGGTGGTCAGTCCAGGATTCTCTATGGCGAATGGAACTTAAATGAATTGGTCATATGAGCAAGGAAAGCTGAATTCTTTCAGCTATGACATTTGTACACTGGGTCATAGTAACTTGAAGCAATGATTAGATCAATACTTCTGTCTTCTTGTTTTATATTTAGGGACAAATGAAACAATAGATCGATGATTAGATAGGATTAAGGATTTTAAAAGTTCAGCTATTGCCTAGGTGGTATTCACAAATCCTTCTAAATAGCATAAACTCATTTTTCTCTTTTGGTTTATTAAAGAGTGGTATAAAACAGTAGATGATTTCAGCAGCTTTTATGATGTGGTTATGCCTTTATTTCAGAAAAAGTTCTTTAACTACACTTTTATGAAGGAATATATAACAATAAAATAATCAATTTTCCATAATTACTCTGAAACTGTCCACAGGAGACATGGTCAGGTCTTGGGATGCATACACAGAATGCATTGGTATTCAGAAGACACCATAAGCAAAAGATTTTCTGGCAACAACTCTTAAATCATCTCCTATGAATAAGAACCCTAAAAGTGTCTGCTTTATGAAATTGAGAAGACACTCATAAAGCAAGCATTATACCTGAAATAATAGGTAGTAAATGTCCCAAATTGCATCCTCATCCTTTGAAATATCTATGTATTTTAAACATCAGCCTCAAAATTCTTGATTTATGAAAAATTGTTTTCATAATCAGATGCAATATGTACTGATTACTGTGTGGCACTTGAGTGCAATAAATATCATATTTTTGTGTATTTAAGAAAGTGATTTAAATTATCTGCATCCTTTCAACATAAAGGTTGGTGAGAAGGCCCCTTCAGTCTCTCATGGGGGTTCCTTCTGCCTCTGTAGGGCCACACGGGGACTAGAGTGTGTGAGTAACCCAAGGATGTCTCTGCCTCTGTGTTCCATCACATCACTGATCACCAGGATGCTGCTGCAGCCTCAGAAGCCAGTTATAGCAGCACCTCAGCACTTGACCACAATCCATTTTGCAAGGCTGGTTGAGTGCTATTCAGTTTGAATGCTGCACACTTTTATCCCATAGGAAATAACATAAATGTATTTATTGATTCCAGTACCATATTGAATGGCCAATTCAGACACATGTATGCCACTCACATACTTCTTGTTGTTAGGTGCTCTGGAGTCGGTCTGACTCATGGTGACCCTCATAGGGTTTTCAATGGCTGGTTGCTTCAGGATTGCTGTAGGAGTGAATGGATTGCAACATCCTTCTCCAGTTCTGCAGTGCTGGGGATTGAACCCAGGTCCTCAGAGAATGTGGAGCAGTATTCTTTCCACTGAACTAAACCTCAGCCCCAGTCATATACTTAGCATTTAACAATTCACTTGTTCTTACTGTTTTCCTCTTTCCTTTGCTTTTAGTGCTAGAAAGTTTTCTTGGATGCCATGATGACTGTATGGTATATGCATGTATATACGTGTTAAAAATAACAAACCATGAGGTGATGAACACAGCATCAGGATGGTCTTCACTGCTTGGAATCAACATGCAAAGTGATGCTTTCCCCTTTGTTTCGCCCAGGAGCACCCTGCCTGCTGTCTCATGCAGGATTTGGTGCAGTGGCTGAGTGCAGAGCAAGCAAGTGGTTGAGCATTGAACCACATGTCTCTTGACAATAATGATTGATGACTGGAATGTTTGAGCATGTAGCAATATATGTGCTGAGACTGTGGAGGTCTCATTGTCCAGTCCTGACATCAGGCGTACCGCCAGTTAACACTCAGATCCCTCTGCCTCTCAGACAACCCAGCATAAATACATTTTTTCACTCTCTCTGGAAGGGTGTGGGCTGGGGTTTGGCTCAGTTGGTAGAGAGCTCTGTGCTCTCTAAGACCCCCAGTTCTATCCCCAGCACCACAAAAATGGGAGAAGGACCTGGCAGTCCACTCCTGAAACAATCCTGAAACCATCTGCCAATGAAAACCCTATGAATAGGAGAGAAGCACCAACATGGTGCTGGAATGGCACTGTGGTGGGGAGTGTTTCGTTCTATTGTATGGAGGATCATTATGAGTTGCACCCAACTGGATAGCAACTAACAACAACTCTGGAAGGTAGGGAAGTCCAGACCTCTAGGCTTAGCTATTATTTTGGAATGGTTTGGAAATATGCCTCTCATTTTTTATAAAGTGAGCCTACAAGAAAATAAGACAACTTTTTAATAGCTTGCTATGTAAAGTGTCATGTGGCAAGTTTACATAGGAACACAGAAAGATGAAATTTTGTGTTTCTCTTTACTTAGATGTCAGCCTTCAAAGAAGTTGCTTCTCTGGTGTAAGATTTCCTGCTAAGTGATTTTTTAGTTTTCTGTTAAACACAAGAATTTATGGCTTTAACTATAAATTTACCTAAGGTTTTCAAGAGTATCTTGGTATATTATGAATTACAAAAGAGAGATTAAGGGGGCCCAAGTAAGCCTTTGCAATCCCTTTTGGAGGCAAGGATTCTTGTAGTTAGTGGAGTATGGCTATAGACAGGACTGAGAGTTCTGAGCACAGTCCTTAAAACTGAGAGAGGGAGGTCTCTGGGCACAGGCAGTCCTCAGACATCTGGAGCAGTGATTGCTGCTCTCTTGCCACCTGTTGAGATCACTTAACTGAGAAGCAGGAAACCAGAGCTGGGCTAGAGGTCTGCTCCTCAGTTCTCATGGTGGTTAAATCTTGATTAGGATAAACTGCTAAACAGTAGCATCTTCATTTAGCTTTTCGGCCAGTAGAGCAGATGAAATCTGAATGCCTGGACTTTTCACTTCTAGTTAGTAAATATAAGGTACCAAGGTTGCTGCTGGGTTGGGGAGGCAAGAGCTAACTTGGGGGTAAAAAGGAATATTTTACTTTGTTCTTCTTAACACATGTCGCTATTGTTGGGTGCAGTTGAGTTAGGACCAATTCATAGTGACCCTATGTACAACAGAACAAAACACTACCCAGCACTATGCCATGCACAGTCTTTTTATGTTTGAGCCCAATGTTGCAGCTACTATGTTTCTTATCATTTTGAGTCATGCCACACCAGCAAAAGGAGGTCCTAAGGCTTTACTCCATTCCCATCATTAAGGTTGACTGTACTTTGAGGAGCAACTCTTCTGCAGTTGTTTCTTGAAAGCCTTCAGGTCTACTGGGCTCATTTTCTGGCATTATATTTGACAGTGCTTCTCTGCTATTCATAGGGTTTTCAATGGCTAATTGTTTCACGAGTGGGTTGCTGGGTCCTTGTCTCTAGTATGTTTGTCTGGAAGCTCAGATGAAACCTGTCCACCATGGGTGGCCCTGCTGACATCTGAAATACCATGGCACAGGTTTTAGCATCACAGCAACACACAAGCCCCCACAGCATGACAAGCTGACAGACACATGGAAGCCTTAACACATAGAGAAGATTAATTTTCAGTTAAATTTGGAGAGAGAAATTCATACATTTGATAAATCTCAATGTTTAATGTTCAAGAATTTTGCTTTTTTTTTTTTTTTTTTTTTTTAGAAATGCTTATGCTTCATTCAAAGACTAGGCTATAGAATGAATTCTATCTAGAAATTCACAGACCTGAATTCCTGTCTTGCCTATCTCAGTTTCCGGGAAGATTCCTTTTCATTCTAAGGCCCACTGTCTCTTCCACTGGGTGTTAATGACACTGAATTCTACAAACTTTCCCCAGCTACCCACCTTGCAGGTGGTCGGTGTGCCTTCACACTGGGGTCACCTCTCCATCAGGCCTATCATTCCAGACTTACTTGGATTCCCCCTTCTCAGCAGCCTTGGGAAACAGCTGGCCATTGGGCCAAATTCTGCCACCCTCTGTGTGTTTCAAGTGTTAGGTTGTTTTTCAGTGTTTCTTCTTATGGCTGATGCTAAATCCTTTTCCCATTGCTCGGATCCCTTTCCTCCATAAGCAACCCCTCTGGATCTTACATACGCTTCCTGTTATACGATAAGACATCCATTTGGCTTTGAAAGAGTCTTGGATTTCTGTAGTGACAACGTGATGGCTGGCTCCATGGACACTTCACTATGAGCACATGAGCTTTTCTGGCTCAATTTTACCCAATGCCACCCTGCCCCATGCCCACTGTAGTCCTGACTATTGCTAGTTCAGCCGTTTTCAGGACAGCTGGCAGTGTGGGACAGTAGAAGAACACAGAGGAACACTTAGGAGATTTGGGTTTCCCTCAGTATTCTCTGTGGCTAGGATGCCTAGAAACTCACTTTCATCAACACTTGATCCTCACAACAGGGGTGTAAAGTTGAATCACTGACCCCATTTTATTTTAGGAAACATTCTCAGTGCAGTGTAACCCTACCTGGAGTTGTGATTTGAATCTAGTGTGATTTTATTTCAAAATCCATGTTCTGTTCTCTGTATATGCTTTATGACCTTTTTAGAAAGCACATGGAATGGAATTCATGCATCTTAATAATTCGGTGAAATTAGATCAAAATATGTCCCTTCCAGGTTTCAGGCTCCATGAGGGCGGTGGTGCTATACACCTGATGCAGAGCATTGGCCAGAGGTCACGGTCAAATGATTGAAGCGTCACAACACGGAGGCTTGGTAAGGTTGAGGTGAACGAGCCCCATACCTGATGCTGCCCTCCAGTGTGAGGCTCCCAGCCCTGGTTGCACACAAGAAGCACCTGCAGTTTTAAAACTTACCATTGCTTGCCCCCTCACCTTGTGATTCGGACCTAATTATCCTAAGGTGAGGCTGGGAACACTAAGTGTTCAGGTGTCCTTAGCCAAGACTGAAGGCTGAGAACCACTGAGTACTAATCCTAATTTCTCCAAACTAAATTGAGTTTGCCATGAGTCACCTGGGGCTCTTGTAAAATGCAGGATGTCATCCAGTGGTTGGGGTGGGACCTGAGGCATACATTCTCAACAAACTGCCAGGAGATGTTGATTCTTTGTTGGGAACACACACTCAGGGTAGCAGGTTTTAATCAGCTACAATCTCCCAGGCTGTTAGTGACACACAGGTCCTATAAATGCTTTAGAAGAAATCATTCATATGTTTCTCATGCACTCACTTTTGGCTCTGTCTGCATGGCAGCAGTGAAGTATGTAATTTGCAGTGAAGCCATAGTTATAACTATGGGGATACACCTTAATAATTCAGGCCCTGCATAGGGGCTTCCATTCCTCCAGGGAATGAACTAACCCAATGATTTTCCAACATTTACCTTCAGGGACTTATCCAGCCTAATACGTACTTCCTTCTCTGCAATCATCCTCTGCTCATCAACGTTATTGCTCAGTTTGAGAACCAGTAGTAGAAGGCCTTGGGCTCCAAATTCTTATGAACTAGGGAACTTTCTTGCTTTAGCATTTAATACTCTGGGAAGGGATAACATGATCCAGTAAAGCAGCTTCATCTGTCTTATTATTGCTGTTGTTGTTAGGTGCTATTGAGTCAGTGTCTGACTCATAGCAACCCTACGTACAACAGGTGAAATAGTATTGTTACTGCTTCTCTGCTATTCATAGGGTTTTCAGTGGTTGATTGTTTTGGGGGAGTGGGTGGTTGGGTCCTTTCCCCAAGCCTACATCACCTGGCGTTCCCAGATGGTCTCTCATCCAAGTACTGACCAGGCTTGACCCTGCTTAGTTTCTGAGATCTCATGAGATTGGACACCACAAGGCTACCACTGCAGGCTATGGTACTATAGGACCTTAGAATATTCTAGAGTTGCTTTGAGCTTCCTAACAGCTGACTTAGAAGACTATTAAACTTTCAGTTTTATCTGTATCCAAGTAACAGTTAAGATGAAATACTTCTTAGATTAACTCTAAATAGATACATGCAAAATATATGCATAGATAATAGTTGTAGCTTTAAATACAAAATAGAGCCAACTTTCCTAACTTGCAAACCATGGGTTATTGAGGCCAATGTTCTTTTGTTGTTATTGTTTTGTTTTTTAGTACTGGGAGATGGACCCAGGGCCTTCTGCATTATAGATCAGCTGCTCCCCAGCCTCCTTTTTGTTTTGAGACAGGGTCTCACTAAGTAGCACCAACTGCCTCTGCCCTCAAATTTGAGGTCTTACTTCCTCAGCCTCTTGAGTCACAGTGAGTACAGGTGTGTGCCACCACCTCTTGCTATAAATGTTCTGTTAGGGATATATTCTTGAGAAAACTTGATTGAGGTTAAAGAGAAAAAGCAGGAAATCCCTTTGGGGGAGGGATGTTGGCAAGGGTGGAGAAGAGCAGGCATGAATGTTCAAGCTCTACTCAGAGAACAATGCCAGAACTAACTTCCCTCAAGGAATCCCAAAGCTATAGCTTCTTCCCAGCCCAGGCCAAAAGGCTGCCTGCACTTTCTTTTTCCAAAGTTCGCTGTACTTCATCTCTGCTCTGCTTCTGGCACTGATCACTTTTCTCATCTTTGAATCTTCTATAAATATTCATAGGCTATAAGAAATGATCCAGGAAGCTGGCTCTCTAGTTGAATAGCTGATGCTTCCAGATAAGTAAATTATTCCCCATTCTTGAGCACAGGGTGTGGATTAGGTGAAGTGGGAATGCTGCCAGAATAAAAAGAACCAAAGCTGCCTTTAGTGCCAGGCGTCAGATCACCAGTCCTCCCTGTGTTCTGTCTGTAATACCTGTGATGTGGGTGATGCTTCTGGCTCAGTACTCTCAGGACAGCGCTTTCCAGGAGGAGGTGTTGGGGGTGGTGCTGAGTTAACCAGTTCCTGACAGGGAAACTCACTCTGCTTATCTGGGACACTGCTTCTTTTCTGGGTTAAATATGGGATCTAAAGTTAGGAGAAAAGACTATCAGCATTTCTAGAAGTGTCCAATTTGATTCTTGCCAAAGCAATAAAGAAAGTATATTAGTATATTATTTCAATTTTATTTTTTAATTACCTATGATCAACTGTGGGCTGGAGTTTAGCTCAGCTGGTAGAGTGCTGCTCTGTACTCTCTGAGGCCATGGGTTCTATCCCTAGCTCCACAAAAATGAGAGAAGGACATAGCAGCCCACTACTTCTGCTCAACACTCACCATTGAAAACCCTATGAGGGTTGCTATGATTCAGACACAATTTGATGGCACCTAGCAACAACAACATGATCAACTGTGGTCCAAAAGTATTAAATGGAAAATTCCAGAGTTAAGCAATTCATAGGTTTTACATTTGCACCATCCTGAGTTGGGTGGTGAAATCTCTTCTTGTCCTGCTTTGTCCCACTCAGGGTGTAAATCATCCCTGGATCCAGTGTATCCATGCTGTATATGCTACCTGCCTGTTAGTCACTTGGTAGTTGTCACAGTATCACAAGTGCTTGTGTTCAAAACAATGCTTATTTTACATAATAAGGGCCCTGAAGTGCAAGGGTAATGATGCTGGCAATTTGGACATGTCAAAAAGAAGCCATAAAAGGTTTCCTTTAATTAAACAGATAAAAGCTCAAAGTTAAATTAATTTTAAAAAGACAAAAAAAATATGTTGATGTTTCTAAGAGCTGTGGTAAGAGTAAATATGAAAAAAATTATTATATATAGGACTTGGTACTTCCCACAGTTTAAGAGATCCTCTGAGTGTCTTGGAATGAAACTCCACAGGTAAAAGTGACTACTGTAGAAGGATGGTGTCATAACTCTTAGTATCTCTGTAATTTTGTTGCAGTCTAGTGTTTCTGTATAGGAGAAAGATGTGGAAACTCACTCCCAAAGCAATCCTGAAACAATCTGTCATTGAAAACTTTCTGAGTAGCAGAGAAGCACTGACATAGTGCCAGCATGGCACACTGTTGGGGGGTGTTTCCTTCTATTATATGTAGGGTCCCTATGAGTCAGACCAAACTCAATGGCATCTAACAAAAACAAGTGTCTCTGTGCTTTTTTTTTTTTACTGTGCCCTTAAGTCAAAAGATATATCTAATAGTTAAGTTTATTAAATAGGTCCAAACAATAAGTATGTCCTAATAATAACTTGGTGTTGGGGTTTGGCTCAGTTAGTAGAGTGCCTCCCTGTGGTATCTGAGGTCCTGCGTTTGATCCCAAGCACTGTAAAAATAGATGGATGTGGTAATCCGCTCCCAAAGCAATCCCTAAACCATCAGCCATCAAAAACCCTATGAATAGCAGAGAAGCACCAACATAGCGCCAGGCACAGCACAGTGTCAGGGAGTGTTTCATTGTGTTGTATATCAGGTCACTATGAGTTGGATCTGACTTGACAGCACCTAACAACGCAACAACAATAATAATTTAGTCATCTGAAAACATAATATATGTTAATTGAGAGAAAACTTAGTATTTCCATTTTATTTTTAACTAATCACTCTGACTAATGGGGGACTTTGCTTGTTGAACACTGTATAATTTCTCAACCATCAACATGAACATCACTGCCTCCTCAGAGATCAGTTTCATTGCTTGGAAGTAGCATCCAAAAATTCAAGCTCAGAGAAATATGAGAAAAGTGAAAGGAATGTAGCACCTAATGTCAAAACTATGACCTACCTTGAGCTAGTGACTTGTGCGGCCTCCAATAGATGTTATCATGTCTTCAGAGTTTTAAAATCGTTCCTTAATTTCTTATGAGTTCACTGCATTATCCCAGGCCACCTCTGCACAGAGCTTGGGAACTGTGGCCTTAACCAAAGATTTTGCCCCTGAACTCAGAGGGAATGATGCATCTTAACTGAATGCTTGGAATGGATTATAGCCACAGAAAAACAACTATTCGTAAGAGCAGCCTGGACAGACAGCCAACATGTGATTACTGACTTCATTTTAATCATTACATTAGATCAGCAGAATGTCCTACGTGAAAGCCATAAATTACTTCATGGAGACTAAGTCTCTCCCTCATTCAACAAGAGTTTATTTAACACAGACTATGTGTTAAATAGTATCTGGGGGTTTAGCTCAATTGGTAGAATACTTGCTCTGCATGCTCTGAGCCCCTGTGTTTGATCCCCAGCACTGCAAAAATGGGAGAAGTACCTGACAGCCCACTCCTGAAAAAAACAGCCATTAAAAATATTATGAATAGTAGAGAAGTGTTCCGTTTTGTTGTACATAGGGTTGCTATGAGTAGTACCTGACCTAATGGCACCTAACAACAACAAGAACATGTGAAATAACACATAGCTTTTGGATTCTTTTGTTAGGCAACATGAGAAAATTAGAAAAGGACTTTTATTCCCTCTATAGTTCTATGTAATGGCTTATTTTCAAATATTAGTATTCTGCAGAAAACAGACATACTTAAGATATTTAGAGCCTGATCAGTGACTGAAACTATAGGGAATTATTCCATATTAATGAAAACCAATGGTCTATGACTATTGTAATGAAGACTTATGATATATGAGTTCAGGGTGGGTGAGGAAGCAAGTCCTGTTAATAGGCCGATTGTACTAAGAACATTGACATGCAATTGCATTGGAATGATGATTCTGTTAAACCATCCTCATCTTTGTTTATTCTCCAGAAACGCAAAATGGCATGTATTCTGAAACACTGAATATAGTACATTGCTCTTTAATTTTTTTCATGGTACAAAAGAAATAGTGTGTGGATTTTATTCTCTTATGGCTTTGGGTAGCAGAGTTCATTTCCAAACCTATCAGATGTGAAGGAAGATGGGTACGTTATTTTTTTTCTAAATAATAAGAGCTATTTGAGATCTACAAAAGCAGTAGGAAAACTACTTTTTTCTGGTTCCTTTGGAGAAATGGGGTAAACTGATATTTTTACATTATATTCTAGGGAGCCAACTTTCTTCCATCCTATTTCTTAGAAATCCAATGATAAATTACTAAATGAATCATTAGAAATAAAATCTTGGGAGACTTAATTTAAGATCCAGCTGTGGCACCATAGGTCTCCTGTGTAGTGTTTCCTAGGCTTCACATTAAAATAAGCTAGCATGAAATGTGGCCTATGTGTAAATTGTAAAATAAAAATGTTTTGCCTCTGTATCAAGGAGTATATCCATGAGGATTAAAAAAAACATTCATAATCTACAACAGGAACAATCATTGCTATGGTTTTGATTTGTAGCCTTCCAGTCTTTATATGTAGTTTGTGTGTGTGTGTGTGTGTGTGTGTGTGTGCACGCGCGCACAAATACACATAATTTAAAAAGTAATTTGGTTTATACCATATATGTAAGCCACATTTTTTAGTGTACATTCTATCCTGAAGCCCCAGGTCACTAAATATTTTCCTAAAGCATGTTTGTATTTTTTTCTATTGCTGCATGGTATTTCAGAGTATGAATGCCCACATTTTATTTAACCCATCGTCTATGATGAGTATAACTTGTTTCTTAACCATGTAAGTTAAACTTACTAAAATAATCAAAGATTATATAATTTAGCTATCATAAGATATTTATTAAAACATAAAAATCTCCCAGGTTGATAGTAAAAGCTACGGGCATTTTGCTTCATTCACTTGTCACCTGTGCACTGAGAATCTATTGTCTCCACAGGAGGCACCAACCTCTGTGAGGTGCAAAATGACTCTAAGCACAAGCTCCAACCTTGCATGGTGACCTCAAGTTGAGGCCCTTACCTGTTGAAGAGGCTGGACTATTTGGCCACTGAGCTGTTGACATGCTCTGGCAGCTGTCTCCTCAGCCAGGCACTGAAAGACCCAGTCAAATGTAACTGTCAACAGCACTTGCAAAAAAACAGTGACACCTGCTGAAGAATTACTACTGTCATTAATTTGATCGAATATAAACAAGAGAACACTGAGAGGTTTAAAGCCAAGAAAGGTATGCATCAGGACTTTATCCTTTACCTGTACCTCTTCATTCTCTATGCTGAGAAAATAATCCAAGAAGCTGGACTTTATGAAGAACAGGGCATCATGATTAGAGAAAGACTCATTAACAACCTGCAGAAGACACCGACTGCTTGCTGAAAGGGAAGAGAATTTGAAACATTTACTGATGAAGATCAAAGAACACAGCCTTAAGGATGGATTGTGTCTCAACAATAACAAAACAAAAATCCTTACAAGTGGGTCAATATTCAATTTCATGATAAATGGAGAAGAGATTGCTTTACTTGATTCTACAATCAACACCCGTGGAAGCAGCAGTGAAGAAATCAAAAGACTCATTGCACTGGGAAAAGCTGTTTTATATGACCTCTTTAAAGTGCTGAAAATTAAAGATGTCACATTGAAGACAAAGTTGCTCCTGACTCATGCCATAGTATTTTCAGTCACATCATATGGTTATGAAAGGTGAACACTGAATAAGGAAGACAGGAGAAGAGTTGATGCTTTTGAATTATCGAGCTGGAGATGAATATTGAATATACCATGGACTGCCAAAAGGACCAACAGATCTGTTCCAGAAGTAGTACAACCAGAGTGCTCCTTGGAAGCTGGAAGGCTAGACTGCATCTGATGAATTTTATACATGTTGTAATGAGGGACCAATACTTGGAGAAGGATATCATGTTTGGGAGAGTGGCAGGTCAATGAAAAAAAAGAAGACCCTCAACTACATGGGCTGACATGGTGTCTGCAACAATGGGCCTAAACATTAAAAAAGATCATGTGCTTGGTTCAGAATCAGGGAGTGTTTCATCCAGTTGCACAAAGGGTTGCTGTGAGTCAGATTCAACCTGATGGCACCTAACAACAGCAACAACAACAAGAAAGGAGAGAGAGAAAGAGAAAATGAAAGACAATTCACCATAGAGACAGGAAGTCAGGATTTCTTTTTAGAAACAAATGCACATTTCTAAATTATCCCCACTGAGAACAGGTGTTTTGACATCCTTATCATCTGTTTGCTTATTTGGACTTTTGCCCCCTAGAACATCATTGGAAACTAGGTGACATGAAATATTGTGCTGATCTTAGAGGCAGAAGATCTGGTCTTTACTATTTCCTCTGCTGAATGATTCATCCCCTGAGCTTCAAGGTGCCTTGCTGGTCAAACAGGATTTGGGGGCAACTAAAATAAGAAACCTCCATGTGTCTATCACCTTGTCTTTCTGTGGGGGCTACCTGTTGCTGTGATGATCAAAGCTATAACACCAGTATCTTATGTATTAGCAGGGCTACCCATGGTGGACAAGTTTCAGCTTATAGACTAAGACAAACTAGGGAGAAGGATCCAGCTGCCCACTCCCAAAATAATTAGCCATTGAAAACCCTATAAATAGTAGAATATCATTATCAAATATAGTGCTGGATAATGAGCCCCTAGGCTCATTATCAGTCTGTAAGGCACTCAAGAAACAACTAGGGAAGAGTTATCTCCTCAAAGTAGAGTTGACCTTAATGACAGGAATGGAGTAAAGCCCCTAGGACCTCCTTTTGCTAATGAGCATGACTCAAAATGAGAAGAAACATAGTGGCTGCAATGATACACTCAAACATAAAAAGATTGTATGCACGGCTCAGTGTTGGGTAGTGTTTCATTCTGTTGTACATAGGGTTACAATGAGTTGGATTTGGCTTGATGGCTCCTAACAACATCAAAATAAGAAAATACATGGAACACACAGAGTAAACTGCACAATAGAAAACAGCTTGGAAGACTTAGTATTATGGATAAGAAAGCCTTTGGCAAGAAAACCACATACTTTTAATTAAATCTGTGGCTTTATTTCTCTATGTGAAGAATTCCCAAAAATCCCTGTGAGACTAGCCTAAGTTTGTGACCCTAAAACCTAGAAAGTATTAGGAAGGAGTGAAAGTAGTAGAGAAAGAGACAGGGAGGGAGAAAATGAAAAGCAAGAGTGAATAAGAGAGATTGAGGGAGATGAGAGAGGGACAGATCGAGGGAGGCTGAGAGAGAAATCGAGATTGAGAGGGACAGCCAGGGAAATAGAGGAGAGAGATGAGGGTCAAGAGCAAGAGAGACAGAAAGATAAAGAGGGAGCCAGAGAGGGTATGAAGAGAGAAGGAGTGAGAGAAGGAGTGACACAGAGAGAGGAAGAGTGAGAGAGAAATTAAGATGGGTGGCAGATTGATAGTGAGATGAAGATTGAGGGAGGGAGGACATGAGGGGCCCACCAGTGGGGGCTGTCAGTGTGGTGCCACAAGGCACCCCATGGCCATGGTGCAGACGGGGCAGTCCCGTGCTGGCTAGACTACCCTCTTCTCCCACTAAGAGCAGCATCTTGGCCATCTGACAAATAAAGCTTTGAGGTCTCCTGGTGCATCTGGTCTGCATTTTGCTTCACTCACCTGTCACCTGTGCACTGAGACTCTACTGTCTCCACAGGAGGCACTAAGCTCTGTGAGCTGCAAAAGGTGAGATGAAGCACAGGCCCTGATCTTGCGCAAGCGCTGGGCTGGTCTCTTGCATAATCATTACCAAACTTTGCGAAAACTTCCATTTCTCCAGTGTGATTTGAATCAGGTCTGTCCGCAGAAGCTCGGCCAGGCCCCACACTCCAGTCTGCCCTGAGCGCTTCCCTGCTTCAGCCCGGTGGGGCCACTTCAGGGGAACCCTCTGGGCCAGGCAGTGTGTGATGTTGGTGCCGCACCGCAGCCAGATGGAGGGTCTGGAAGCCGGGGTAAACAGGCCAGAGCAGATGGCTCCAAGAGGAAAGTGAAGTTTGTAGAATGGTGTACAGAATGTTTTGTCTCGAAACTTCCGGTGGGTCGCCCCGGAAAATGGCGGAAGTCTGAGACCGCAGTGACTTCTGGTGTGTCTTGTTGAATCAAAAAGGAGAGAGGCTGGTTTTATCGGTTTGCGCTTTGATATATTTGCCCTTTGCCAGTTTAGCTTTCTTCTCCCCAGGATCTTGTCACTTATATTTACATTGACTGGTTCAGCACCAAGATTCCCAAGCGCTACATCACAATTTGGAAGAAATAAGAAAACCTTTGTTACAATCCTACTTCACTCATTATGTGATGAGCATTCATTCATTCAGTGAAGGGCGTAGAATATACACTGAGTCTCTCGCCACTCAGTAAAGCTAGTGGCAGACAATGTTATACTGCGGAAGTTCCCATAGCCACAAATACAGACATAGAGACTGCTCTGGAGACAGTTTTGTTCTTAAATAAAATATGGTTAGTTTGTCAGGAAAAACAGGTATAAGCTAATTATATGTATTATTTCTGGTTAGTACTCAAGACATCTTATCCACAAGTTCACAAATAGTTGTTGAGAATCTGCTCCCTGACAAACTTTGTGCAATACATCAAAAAGGATATTGAAATTTATTCCAGAATCAGGTGATTCTTAGGCTGATTTGTTTCAACTATTTCAAGCCACTTGAATCTATTTTAGTTGGTCTGAATTGGCTATAGATTGATGATCTTTTGTTCAAGACTTTTGGGCTGAAAATGTTTTGAGAGTGAGAAATTTTAGGGTTTTGGATAAGTACTAAAGTAGATACACAAACCATATAGTTAGTTTATATGACTTTAGGACAGCATCCCATGATCAAAGTTACTACTAATTTTCCCTCTCTCTCTCTCTTTATATGTTGGTTTACAGTTATTGGCATATATAAAAACTATAAATAGCCTCATGTGACATGTGACTATGTGACTTTAGGTCAAGTTTTAGTAGCAAC
Source organism: Pedetes capensis (assembly GCA_007922755.1). Classification (NCBI taxonomy): domain Eukaryota; kingdom Metazoa; phylum Chordata; class Mammalia; order Rodentia; family Pedetidae; genus Pedetes; species Pedetes capensis. The sequence continues at coordinate 41,638 of VMDO01011620.1, forward strand.
TGAATGGTGGAGAACCCAGAGTTTCAGAGGTTTTAAACTTTTTTGAAATTATAGTAAGAGATTGGGCTGGGATTTAGCTCAGTTGGTGGAGCACTGCACTGCAGTCTCTGAGGTCCCGGGTTCAATTCCCAGCACCGCAAAAATGGGAGAAGGACCTGGCAATCCACTCCCAAGGCAATCCCGAAACAGTCAGCCATTGAAAACCCTATGAGGGTCGCTATGAGTCGGATACCGACTCCACGGCACCTAACAACAACAACAACACAGTAAGAGATTATGGGTGTACCAGAGAAGACACCATACACAAAAGTACCTAAATTTGTGGTCTGATTTCCCTTACCTCTCCACAAATAAACAGTCATACAACTAAAATTCCAAAGTGTTATTTAAGAAATGCCTAATGAATTGTAGAGTCCACAGATGCTTTATAGGTTTAGAGGGAGAAAGAGTTCGTAGGTGGTTAGGTCCTCACCAGGCAGATGGATTGAGGCGCCCCCTACAGGGCAAGTGTGCAGCTGTGGGAAGAGGGATGGCATGGTGCCCCAGGCCATGCCAAAGGTAGATCTTACAACACCCTAGTATGTATTTGAGTTTTTCATGGGGAAAGAATCAGAATTGCTATTTAACTACCAATATTAACTCACTGGGCTGGGATTTAGCTCAGTTGGTAGAGCGCTGCGCTGCAGTCTCTGAGGTCCCGAGTTCAATTCCCAGCACCACAAAAATGGGAGAAGGACCTGGCAACCCACTCCCAAGGCAATCCCGAAACAATCTGCCATTGAAAAACCTATGAAGGTTGCTATGAGTTGGACACAACTCGACAGCACCTAACAACAACAACATTAACTTATTAGCTACTATTTTGGGGAGTTATGTTTTAGTAAAATGGAAAATTTGGGTTTAAATAGATGTAATTGTCTCATTGATAAAGGTGTGGCATTTTTACTATTGCCTATAGAAAAACTAGCTCTCCTCCTGCCTTTTATGTGGAGATCTAAGAAAGTTTTATTTTATAGTAATTTTCAAAGAATATATGGGAATATTTACATCCGTAGTTCTCAGCACTATCTGGGTATTGAGAACCTGGATTAGGGTCTGGAATAGGGGAAGTTTTCAGAATATCTGGGGGCTCCTTCTCACCCCCAGACATTCTGATGTGATTGGTTGGATGGGCAGCCCTGGCACAGAGATTTTTAAGGTGAAGTGAGTCTAATGTTAAAAATGACTGGCTTTGATTAATTAGCTTTTTTGGTTTTAAATTTTAAAAGGGTAGGCAAAGTCAATATTCAGTTAAATTTTGTTGTAATTAAAATGGATACATAAAGCATAAACTTAAAATAAAAATTATATAACAACTGAAGTGTTTTGTTAAAAGGATGTTTTAAACCAAAAGATAATCTTTACCCAATTTATATTCATTTGATTAGGATAATACACTTTTGCCAAACATTATGAGTGTTATGAGCCATGTACACACCCGGATTTCATCATTAAAACTAGAAACTGCTCTCCTCCCACATAATTTCCATATTTGGCATGGAGTCAAAGCTGTTAAAGGGAGAGAGCTTCTACAGTCTGTTACTGCCCCACATTGTGAACCTGCAGCTGCAAAGAATACAAGTTTTAAAAGACATAATGATCCTGAATTTTAACCTTGTGGAGATCAGAGATATCTGAGATTCATTAAAGATCACATAGCTCCGTGATGGTGAATCCCACCCAACCTAGATTTTTGACTTTGATTCAAGGCTCTTTCGATGCTATGGATTTGATTTGCTTTTGTAGACATTGAGGGACTATGAAATAGGTTAATATGGGGGAAGACAGTTGGAATATGAAACAAAAGGAAACTCAAATTTTCAGGCTTTACATTCTAAGATAGTAGAATTATTTAGGATTAGAAGCAACAATACAAACAGCATGAAACTACTTTTCTATGTGCAAATAGGGTTAAATGACTGCAGGATGCAATATGTTGTGTTGTTAGGTGCCCTGGAGTCAAGTTCAACTCATTGTGACCCTCATAGGGTTTTCAATGCTGATTGTTTGCAGATTCTTTGGGAGTGGACTGCCATATCCTTCTCCCATTTTTGTGGTGCTGGGGATGGAACTCGGGTCCTCAGAGAGTGTGGAGCAACACTCTACCAGCTGAGCTAAAACCAGTCCCCCTCCCCAAAATATGTTATTATTGTTGTTAGGTGCTCTTGAGTTGGATCTGACACCCTTACAGGGTTTTCAATGGCTGATTGTTTTGGGATTGCCTTGGGAGTGGATTGCCACCTCCTTCTCCCATTTTTGCAGTCCTCAAAGAGTACAGAGCAGCACTCTACCAACTGAGCTAAACCCCAGCCCTAGTGTGCAGTATATCAGGTAATAATTGGTAAAATAGACTCTGAAGTGATTTTTAAAGTCCAGTTTAAAGAAAAATAAATTATGCTTCATTGACATAGCAAACATTAGATGTTTTCCATTGCCATCAAAAACAATACGTGGCTATATATCCTCATCAATTGATAAAGATGCAGGGAATGTTGAAAGTAAGACCCAATTTCCTTGAGAAAAAATAGATAAGGATCCTTTCACATACAAGTCAACTGCATATTTATGGCTTTCATTCGAATTTCTAAGTCATTGCAGAATGACACTGGGAAGCTGGTAGCATGTATAGCCCACATATTAGCTTTATTTCTGTCTGTTTCTACATGACCAAATCCAACAGTGAGGCTTTTAGGAGACAAATTGTTAATATGAAGCCCTATAGACCAAACATCATTATGTTTAATCTCAGCTCAGTAAGATGTTTTGATCTGATGAAATCTCTGGATAGAGAGAAAAAAGACTGCCTAGGATATTGTTATGATACAGGCCTTGCTTGAATTAAAATGTCATTTGGCAAGTTTGTATTTCTTTACCAGTTCTTAAAACTAAAAATTAAAAGTACACATAAAAGTTATTTGGAAGCTTGGGGAGTTAATTAGTTTATTCCTGAACTTGTCATTGGTGTCCCAGACCTCTGTTTTTTCTTGGAACAATGACACTGATTTTCATGTTTTTGTCAACTGTATTCTTGTCCTGGAGATGAGGAATGCACAGAAGATGCCGTTAAATTATGTGTGACTAATGAGCCATGGGAGAATTCAAATACTGCATTTGTCTCCCAAGTATTTGCATCAGAATATTTTTTTGTGGGATTGAATCAAATCCTGTAAAAAATACAAAGATGGCAAGTTTAGGGGGCAATTTTTTCTCTGGTTATTAAATTTAAAAACAGTCCTTGAGGGTACTGGAAGAAACATTGGTTTTGGAAATTAAGTATTTGTCTTCCAGTGTTCTTTTTACTAGGTATCTCACCTTTAGCACATCATTTGGCATCTCTGAAGTCAATTATCTAAGAAATAGGACAATAACCTGAGGCATAGTTATTGAAGGCATGGGTGCAATTTGTGTATTATGTTGTTGTTGTTAGGTGCCATCGAGTCGGTATCCAACTCATAGCGACCCTATGTACAATAGGTGAAACACTACTGCCAGTGCTTCTCTGCTATTCAATGGCAAATTGATTGGGAGTGGGTTGCCAGGTCCTTCTCCCTTGTGTATTATAATGTATATAAAAGTTATTTTTACTTTGCATTAGTAAACTCCTTCAAGTTAAGTTCTTTATTTCTGGGCCAGAAATAACTGTAAGTTCACAATGTAATATGTTAAATTAATAGCTTTAAGTGCAACCTCAAAATAGTGATGCATGCCTTTTCAGTTTAGATAAACAACATCTGCCCTACAGTGTTTTTCTTATGGTCTTTTTTTGGGGAAAATTATTTCCAGCACTAATTTTAGCAGATATAGATTGAAAATAACCTGTTCTAATAAGGAAATAGCTGACAAAATTAGCATGATTTCTTCAGTTGATACAATTCAAACCACTGAAAAATCTGTTACAATCACTTAAGAAAATCCTTTATTTGTTGGTTATTCCCATTCAAGGCACACACATGTCTAATTCATTCATTCAGAGTCTTTCAAGTCATGATTATTTAGTGTTTACTTCAGCTACTACCTTCATTCTGGCTGATAGATCACTTGCTTACTCTCATGAGTTTATTTTTAAAAACCATAATTTTCCACTAAGAGATGGTCTCTTGAACTGTCACATTTTGTATAGAAATATGCAAACCATGATCTCAATACTTCAGGGATTTTTATTTATGTCCCAAGTCAAAATGAAGTTTGGTAGAGAGAATTTTCCTGTTCTCAGTAAACCCTCTTGGATTTTTGAACTCTAGCGTGAATGTGAGACCCTTCAGTCTTTGTGTATGGAGAGAGAGCATGCTCAGAAGTGGATTAACATGGCCCATGGTTCTCTGGTTGTTTTCTCCCACAGCAACACCCCTGAGCTCACTTAAGGCCCCGAGGATGGACACGGCTCCAGTGGTCGCATCTCCCTATCAGAGAAGAGACTCAGACAGATACTGTGGGCTCTGTGCAGCCTGGTTTAATAACCCTCTGATGGCACAGCAGCATTATGATGGCAAGAAACACAAAAAGAATGCGGCAAGAGTCGCTTTGCTCGAGCAACTTGGGACAACCCTGGATATGGGTGAGCTTAGAGGTAAGAGACATTGTGCTAATTTCTGCCAGAAAACTGGCATTTCTGAGACAGGACTGTGTTTTCATAATGTGGGATGATTCTTCTTACTGCTTTGATCACTGAGGAAAGCATGAGGTTCTCCAAAAAAGAATGGAAGGGAAAAGAAATGAGTGGCAAGCTAGCTTAAACCTGACTTTTGTGATCTCTTTTGTTTCAAAGTGTCTACTTCCATATTTTTATTAACTACTCTTCAGACAAAAAACAAATATCTATGAAGCAAATATTTCCTGTCTGCTTTATCCTCAAACACCTCTGGTGAATGCTTTTGTAGATGAGCAGTGTGAGAGACGATGCTAAAATGGCCAATGGCATTCTTATTTTAGCTATTGCACTTTTATGAATTCAGCCAAAACAGACTGATGATGGTGTCATGTGATGCCAATAGTCTTCACTCCATCCACCCTTGAAGTCTCTCTGGTCTCCTAGAAACCATGCATCTTTTGAAGTGCATGTGATGTGGTACTGAGGCTGCTGAGCAGACCCACTAACTGTAGGGTGACGATTAGGCCTGAGGCTGCCTTAGAAAGCCATATCCAATTTATAAGACTTCACAGAACATTTCATCATCAATGGGCACTTAGGCCCTAAATATTTTTGATCAGCTTGATGTTGGTAGTATAGAAGAGGAATAGAATTGCATGCGATATTTTGTAATGTATTTTCTCAGAAAAATAATTCTGTAAAAGGCGCTGTTGATCCTAAATCTCAGATTTGGTATTAAAAAATATAGTTGCTGTTTTTAGGTACTGTCAAGTTGGGTCCAACTCATAGAGATCTTATATACAACAGAAGGAAACACTCCCTGACACTGTGCCATAACTGGCACTATGTTAGTGCTTCTCTACTATTCATAGGGCTTTCAATGCCCTATGGAGTGGGTTCCCACACCCTTTTCTCTAGTCTATAGCACCCAGTATTCCTAGGCAGTCTTCCATCCAAGGACCAACCAGGCCTGACCCTGCTTAGCTTCCAAGATCTGATGAGATTGAACACCAGGATGGTATGGCTGCAGGCCAAAGAAATAGTAGATGTCCTTTTTTGAACTTGCCAGGATACTATCATTTGTAAAAGCTATAAGCTGTTGTTGTTATTGTTAGGTGCTGTCGAGCACCTAAAAGCTATAAGCTATGTTGTTGTTGTTAGGTGCTGTCGAGTCGTGTCTGACTCATAGTGACCCTCATAGGGCTTTCAGTGGCTCATTATTTCGAGATTGCTTCAGGAGTGGATTGCCATGTTCTCCTCCCATGCTGTAAGCTATAAACGACAAAATTTACAAATCAATTTTCTGAAGGAAGCCTAGGTTTAAACTGGCTTCTTCATGAAGAACACATGATTCTTGTTACCCTAATCTGGCTGTGGAACTCTAAGAAGGATAATTATGCTAGGAAATGACCCAGTATGATTCTGAACCATGTCAGTGGGATGAAAGATCATGCTATGTGAGCAGAGAGGAAGGGCAGATCATGCTAGATATGTTGATTGGTCCCAGGGAAAAGGATTTGAGTTGGAACTAGAAATGTGGGTGCCATTTTAGCAGGTTACAAGGCATTTCATGTAAGCAGAGTCATAGATGTATGTGCTGAGAGGCAAGAAGCAAGCTTTAGACAGGTAATAAATACATCATCACAGGGACATCTTTTACTACCATGTAGATTTACAATAGAAATATGTATAGAACTTTATAAGAGGCTGATTTTTCCAAGATTTGTGATTAAAAAATGATTAAGAACAAACATCAAAAATGCTTATTTTTTGGGCATATTTTCTAGTTACAGAAAAACATCTGGGGTTTAATATTTCAGGATGTCAGATAATTTCACGTAGGAGGTTTTGAGTTGTTGGCACTATTGCTTTTTGTTGGGGGATTTCTTATGCTTTTCCTCTATGTCTTGTTAAAAAATAGAGGACAAGTCTCTCCATAGCCAAAGGCCGCACTGCAACTCTGCTGTTACTGGCAGATAACAAGTTGGCTCCCTCACTCCTGCATGGCAGGTCACCAGAGGAGAAAAATCAGGCCTTATTTATGTTTTGTGCCAGATATTATGACTTGAAGAAGAATTATTCCTAGAGCATATTCTTCTTGTCTATTTTGAATTATCTATGATGCATCTTTTCTGTACAACCACATCTTAATGACTTGGGCGTCTGAATTCTGTAACATCTGAGCAGCTGTCTTTTATACAGAAGACAAAAAGGCCACTCTTTGACTTGATAATTCAATGTAACTATGACTCAGTAGCACATGGAATGTGATTAGCATTGAACAGAGTGTCCTTGAATATAACCTTTTCACCCACTGCTGGAGACATCCTGATACATATTTATTCTAATATTAAATATTGCAAAAGCTTGGGGAGTAAAACAACCATGGTAACCACTGCTTTTTAGAACACACACACACACACACACACACACACACACACCCTTACTGCTGCAATGATTTTTAAAAATGATCAACTAATTAATAGATGGAGAAATGCTAATCAGTAAATGCAGGCATATCCATAACTTTTAATAAGTGGAATCAGACACAGCTGGAGAATGATATGGCAGTGTCACAGGAGGCTAGACTTTTTCTCTTATGGTGCTTCTCATGTTTTAAAGCACTGTATTATTTGCTTGGACTAGGATTTAGCACAGTTGGTAGAGTACCATTCTATAGTCTCTGAAGTCCCAGGTTCAATTCCCAGCACTGCAAAAATACGAGAAGGACATGGGAATCCACTCCCAAGGCAATCCCCAAACAATCAGCCATTGAACACCCTATGAGGGTCTCTATGAGTCGGACACAATTCAAAGGCACACAACAACAACAATTATTTATTTACTATAGTTTTGCTTATTTTCTGTCTTTCTCCCTACTCTCCTGATGGATTGTTAGCAACTTGAAAGCAGGCATCTGTGTCTGTTCTGCTCATTGATATGGGTGTTAAAATATCTAGAATAGTAGGGGACACATAGTAAATACTCAATAATCGCTGAATGAGTAAACAGAGAAAACCAAAAAAGATAAGTCACTTAAAAGCTTACATCCCTAACATGGGCATCACTTCTACTCTAAAAAGGATCCCAATTGAATAATCTTTACAAAAAAATGTTTGATTCTTTTCTTCTAATTTTTTAAAATGTATACTTTATATGTCTGCAGCGATAGCACCCTGGCATCTGATCCCACCTGATCTTGGAACCTAAGCAGAGTCGGCCTGGTTAGTCCTTGGATGGAGACTGCCTGGGAATACCAGGTGCTGTAGGCTAGGGAGAAGGACCTGGCAGCCCACTCCTGAAACAATCTGCCATTGAAAACCCTATGAGTAGCAGAGAAGCACTGATAATAGTCCCTGACATAGTAAAGTGTTGGGTAGTGTTTTGTCTGTTGTGCATAGGGTTACTACAAGTCGAATTCAACTTGATGGCACCTAAGAACAACAAAAACAACATATTTTATATATAGTGAAATGCACAGATGTTAAGTGTGATATTTTGATGAGTTTTGACAATGCAAACACCAGTGTAACCCACAACCCTATTACGATACGTAACTTTTTTTATCATGGGAGAATTTTCTTTATTCTTTCTTTCTTTTTTTTTTTTTGCAGTACTTGGGGGTTGAACCCAGTACCTCACACATACTTTGCAAGTGCTCTACCATTGAGCTGCACACCCAGCCAATTTTTTACTTTTTATCTTGAGATAGGGCCTAGCTAAGTTACACAGGTTGCCTTGGCCTCGAACTCACAATCCTCCTATGTCCACCTCCTGAGTCACTGGTAATATAGGCATGAGCCACTGCGCCTGGCCTTCATAGGATAATTTTCATGTGACTTTTTCTGATCAATCCCAATCCTCTGTTTTTCCAACAGTTTTTTTCCAACAGTTAGTTTTATTTGTTCTAAAATTTCATGTAGATGGAATCATGAAGAATATATTTGTGTTTGTGTTTCTAGATTCCTTTGCATACCATAGAGTTTTTGAAATTTATCCATTTTTGTAGCATGTAAAGTAAAATTGTTGTTACTGAGCAGTATTTTACTAACAGAAACCCCACAATTGGCCTGCCCATTCTCTTCTTGAGCACTTTTGGGTCATTTGGTACTATTTTGAATACAACTTCTATGAACACTTGTGTTCAAGTCTTTTGATATTGTCACTATAAATTTTCCTTCTCCTGGCAAATATCTGAGTAAAATTGGTGGATTTTAAATTGTATGCATTTCTAACTATATAAAGAAATTTCCAAATTTACAAAAATCCAAAGTAGCTATATTATTTTGCATTCTCAAAGGCAATAGGTAAGAATTCCATATCCTCACCAACTTTTGCTTTTGCAGTCTTCTAAATTTTAGCCATTTTAGTTGGCATGGGAAATTATTTTGTTATAGCTTTAATGTAGAGCACTCTTAATGTCTGTGTGGGTCATTGCTAGATTCATTCCTTTGTGAAGTGTCTGTTCATGTCTTTTATCTACTTTTTAAAATTTTCAGTTGTTTGTATTAACGAATAGTAGGTAGAAGGTTTTCACATATTATGAATATATATCCTTTGTCAGACTGATGCATTGTGAATATTTCTCCTAATCTGGAATTTATTCATTTACTTAAATAAGTCTTTTGATGAACAAACATTTTTAAATTATGAAAGACTAATTTCTCTTTATCTTATAATCATTGTTTTTTGTATCCTATATAAAAAAAGCCTCTATCTACACCCATGATCAAAGATACTGTTTGTGTTCTTCTACAAATTTCATAGTTTTAGCTGTTATACCTAGTATTATGAGGTATCTCAGATTAAATTTTGTATGTGGTATGAGGTGGGGGTTAAAATTCTTCTGTTTTTATGCATTTACAAAGTTGTTACAGAAAAATTGTTGAAAATGTTTATTTTTCCTCATTCGATTACCTTGAATTACTTTTATTGAAAACATATTGATCGCATGTGGCTAATTTCTGGGTAATTTATTCTGTTCCATGATTTTCATGCTCTACTTTTATACCAGTATTATAACTACACTACATCAGGTTTTTTCTTTTTAACATTACAGAAGTCTTAAAATTAGGTAGTGAAATTTCTCTGACTTTGTGCATTTCACTTAAGATAATATATATGTTCAAACCTGAATTTGTTTGGCTGTTCTAAATCCTTTGCATTTCTAGATACATTTTAGAATCATCTTGTCAGAAAGTTGGTTGACATGTTTAATGGAATAGAATTCAATCTATTGAACAATTTAGGGGAATTTAAATTCTTCAAACAGTGTACTGAGTCTTCCAAATCCATGAGCATCCTGTCTCTCTGTATATTTATGATTCTTTAAGTACTGTCAGTAACATTTTGTAGTTTCAGTGTAAATGTTTTCCACATCATTTGTTGAAACTATCCCTGAGTAGTTTATATTTTTTGACCTATTATAAATTATATTTTTTTATAATTTCACCTTATGATTTTTTTTACTGAATTTGTTGTTAGATGCCATTGAGTTAGGTTCAACTCACAGTGACCCTCATAGGGTTTTCAATGACTGATTGTTTCAGGATTGCTTCAGGAGTGGATTGCCATGTTCTTTTCCCACTTTCATGGTGCTGGGGATTGAACTTGGGTCCTCAGAGAGTGCAGAGCAGCACTCTACTAACAGATGTAAACCCCAGCCCTACTGATATGTTGTTGTTGTTGATAAGTATATAGAAGATATAATTTAATTTTATATAATTGACCTCCATTCCTGTGACTTATACATTACTTTTACCCATTATGGATATATAATTTAATAGTATAAATAATTTGTATTTTATACATTTTTTTTGGTGTTGACATTATTTAGTCACTAGGAACTCTAAGTAGCAGGGAACTTTTGCTTTTTTTGCTTCAAGGTACAGGTCAAACTCAAAAACTGAAAATATTCTTGTAGATTAACAAAGAACTGTAAATGAAATTGCCTCAAATAGTTATTAATATGAATAACCTGGTATTGAATCAACTTTAGTGTTATTTGTTTCAGAAAGCAGATGATATCTACCTCTACTTCTAAATTTTAAATTAATAAGAAAGAACTTTCTTCTCTTCCTGAATATGTAGTCTAATGTAGAAAACAATGTTGTTGTTGTTGTTGTTAAGTGCCGTCAAGTCGGTATCCGACTCATAGTGACCCTCATAGGTTTTTCAATGGCTGACTGTTTCGGGATTGTCTTGGGAGTGGATTGCCAGGTCCTTCTCCCATTTTTGTGGTGCTGGGAATTGAACTCCGACCTCAGAGACTGCAGTGCAGTGCTCTACCAACTGAGCTAAATCCAAACAAAGACTTATTAAATTCCAGACTTATAAAATTCAATGGTCAGAAAGTACTTTATAGTTTTTCTTTATCGATTAAATTCTTCTTGCCAGCATAAAACACAGATAGAAGATACTTTGTTATTTAAAAATGGTGGTAGTGTAAATTATACAATTATGGTTTGTTGCAGATAGCATACTCATTTTACATATCTTGATAATTTATTCTTTTAAAAGGTTTAGAATGGAAAATGCACAGTTATTTCATTTTTTTTCTTTTTTAGAGAAAACTAGGTTTTTCAGTTGTAATTCTAATCTGAGGACAGAGCAGGAGAACTCATTTGAAAATTTAATAATGTTTCCAAGAACCATAAGGTGAATAGTGCCAGAAAGAATATTAAACACCATTGAATTATACCTGTTCTTTTTATAGAGCAGGATTCTGAGACACCATGAGGTGACTGTTCCTTTTAGAGTTATGACTAGATCCATGGCTCCTGATGGCAGGTCCACCCATCTCTGGTGACTCATCATTGACTGACTAGAATGCTAGATAATTTACTCTTTTTTTTTAGAAACAGTAGAGTTTGAGGGACTTATATATTTTTAAGTAGATTTTTAAAAATTTCTGGTATGGAATGGAATCTGGTCTGGAATGGTATGGAGTTGACTCAGTTTTCTAGAAATGGATTTTTTGCAAAGTGCATTACAGACCTTTAATAAATGAGTTTAAATATAGAGTTCACCACTCCACATGAGCTGGAGTAAATGTAGAAATGCAAAGAGATCATATTTATTCTTCATGGGTAACTGTATTTGAGAGGCAAAGTTCTCAGAAGAGCAAATGTGCCTGGGGAGAGGCCACTAGAGGTCCTAGCTTCCTCTATGATGCAGTGATTGCCTATGGGAACTGGCAATAATTTCAAGGGGATACAAGCAGCTTATTGAAGACTTCAAATCATAAAAGTGGTATATGAGTAAGAAGGAGCATATTTCCCTCAAAATAAGCAGATCAAGAAGGTGGAAGATTTTTACTTTTTGAATTATTTCTGCTGTGAAACAGTGAGTTGGCTCCACTTAATTTTATTGTACTTAATTTTGGCCTGATCTTTGCTCACATCCAGGACAGTAGACAGCTTAGCCATAATCGTACTCCTCTGCCTTCAAGTTACCCAAACTACCTGTGCACTGTACCACTTAGGCTGAGCATCTGCTCTGAGAAAAGAGAAAGGAAGGACAGCCTGGGTAAAATCATAAACAAATTTCAAAGGCAACCAGAGCAACCATCACCTCCAAACTTGCTGGCTGGATGTATGTGGGAGTGGGTTGGCTGTGTGATTCTGCCTCAGGTTTCTCGTGGCATTGCAGCTGAGATAGGGATCAGGGCCACTGTGATCTGAAGGCTTGGACTGGGATGGAGGGTCTACATTTAAAGGTGGCTTGTTCCATTTTGGAAGACAGGGCAGCAGGTAGTTGCTATGCTTTGGGGATGGAGATGGAATAACTACAGTGGAACAGCAAGAGGGAGTTTGGGGTCATGGAAAATGTACCTTGATCATGGCGATCACATACTGTCAAAATGTATGTAACCATACACCAAGGAGAGACAGAGGGATGCACGTGTGCAGACCTGAGTAAGTGAAAGAAGAAAAAGTGGCTTATTTGCATTACTGGCTTACTAGGTAAGAGGCCTCTGTGTTCCTCTCCTGAGCCTCTCCCAGCATTGTAAATGTGCTCACTCTAAGGTAGCTAGCTTCCCACACAGCGAGCTATCCAGAGCAGAAAGTGTAGGTTTTTCCTTTTAGGACACCTAAAGGTCACCTAGTGTCCCTTTCCTCACCTTCTTCCTTAGAACTGAGTCACTGAGTTCAGCCATATTCAAGGAGAGAGGGTGGAGAATTAAACCTACTTTTTTTTTTTTTTTTTTTTTTGTGGTTACTGGCAATTGAACCCAGGGTCTCGTGCTTGCATGCTTTGCAAGTGCTGGACCACTGAGCTGCAGCCCCAGCCCACTTTTTTTCACTTTTTTGAGGCAGGGTCTTGTTAAATTATGCAGACTGCCTCTGGTCTTGAACCAGGGATCCTCCTTCCTCTGTCTGCCAAATCACTGGGATTACAGGTGTGCGCCATCATGCCTGGCTGCAAACTTACCTTTTCAAAGAAGAGACTATCAAGGGACATTGGGGACATTTTAAAACCATCACAATCATTCAGAATGCAAGCGGATAACTGATCTGTGTGGCAAATACTACGTTCCCACAACTTTGTAGGTGTTGGAGTTAAAAGTATTCCACTCACAAGTGAAATTGATAAATGCCATAAACACATTGAGTCAGAAGTTTCTGTAATTTTCCACTAAAACCTAACAGAATTTTCTGCCCATTCTTATGAGAACCAAGGCAACAGAAAATACCCGCAATTTCTCTGACACCCTTAGCCCAAGACCTAGACTTGGCCCGGTAGATATTAGAGATACAGTTGGTGGAGACAAGGCATACTTCCCTCCTGAAGGTTCCTTAAGAATCTCCATTTGATTTTTACACAATTCTTTCTTGAACTTTATTCTCTTTGTCCCTGGCTGCCCCAGGATGCTTGAGGGATTCTGGCAGTTTAGGGACCAAGTGTACTGGAGTTATCAGCTTGATTGTGTCCTACTTATCTCCACCTGCTTTGATACAAGCAGAAGTTCTGATCAAGAGACTTGAGGACAAGGTTTTAGAAACCTTATCTTGTTATATGTCACCCCTTTGTGTCATCTCTGATGCATTCATTTATTCATTCCTTCATTTCCCATTCACTCCACTAATATTTCCAGAACTATCATGTGCCAAAGTGTTGAAAATACGGTAGTCAATCAGTGGAGAAGTTTCCTATTTTGTGAAGATGATGGGCAATAACATTTTTAGACTGTGATTAGTACTGTTGTTGTTGTTAGGTGTCTGACTAATAGTGACCCTATGTACAACAGGTGAAACACTATTGCAGGGCTTCTCAGCTATTCATAGGGTTTTCAATGGCTGACTGTTTTTTGGGCATGGATTTCTGGGTCCTTCTTCTAAGCCTACAGCACTTGGTGTTTCCAGGTGTTCTCCCATCCAAGAACTAACCAGGCCCAACCCTGCTTAGCTTTGGAAATCTGATGGGATCCCATACCACAGTGGTACAGCTACAGGTTTGATGAGTATTAAGGAGAAGGAAATATGAGTAATGGGATTTAAAATGAAGTGGAAAGTAGGTGTCTTTATGGAAGAATTTAGTGACAACCTTTCAGAGATATGTTGGTATGTTTGAACGTCAGCCTGGAGGGTATGGAAGCATCCAAACACGAAGCACCTGCTCATTCCAAGCAATGAAACAAGCCAGTGCCTGGGCCCTGGGTAGGAAAAGAACTGGAACATTGAGGACTAGTGGCAGGCAGAGTGATGTTAATGGGGGGATAAAAAGCGAGGTCGAGGAAATATTGGGGTCACCTTTTGAAGGTCTTAATAAGCCATTGTAAGAAATTTTGACTTTCTTTCAAGTGCACACAGGTGTTTACAGAGCATCATATTTGTGAAAACAAATGCTCCACATTTTCTCTAGTTAAGGAATCCATATTTTTTCCTTGGGGCAGGGTCTTGCTCTGTAGCCCAGGCTGGTCTTGCACTCCTGTTAATCCTCCTGCTTCAGCCTCCCAAGTGCTGGGATCGCAAGTGTGCACCACCACACCAGCAGGATCCGTTCATCTCTATTTGGGGCCCTGCTATTTCTTTTGTCCAACATTTCCAGGAATGCAGCATTTACCTGCTTCCCTCATTCAAGAGCACTTTGCCAAAATCTAGAAGATTTATAGGGCAGCAGACATTTCTGGTGAGAGGTGCACTGATGCATGGTTGGCAGGGCTAAAGCAAAGACATGGAGAGCTGTTGGTATTGGAGTGTGAGAACAAGGGTTTAGGTTTTTTTTAATGGTATTGGCCATGGGCATATGGGCATGAGAACAGGAATTCCCTGATAATCATGGAGTTGAGGAGGAAAACTGGTTCAGGAACACCAGGCCAGCCCCTGCAGAATAGCATTGGTGGGAGAAGGGAGTGTATTAGATACATTCAGGACAATTGATTTACAGAAAGAAACAGACTGGATCAGTGTCTCACTAAAGCCCTTTGTTTCCACCCAGGGGGTTCTGGTCCCTGGTTAAGAAGCTTTGATTGGGCAAGTAGAAGACTGTTAACAGTAGGCATGTACAGGTGGCAGTGGGGAGGCAGAACTGGAGCTGCCAGACTTTGAGATTCAGAAGTATCAGGCAGGCATCAGAGGAGTTGAGATGGCTGAGTGGAGGAGTGGGGGTGGAGCCATGGCAGGGGCTGCACAGAGGCTTGGGAACAGGGGCAGCATGGCCCTGGGAGTGTCTTTATGTAATGGCTGGACCCTACAGGTGGGTTCAGGAATAATGGGAGAAGAGACGAGAGAATGAAGAATTCAGGACACTGTGGCAGTGGAGTAGTTCTGCTTAATACCTAAAGGCAGTGGTAAATGATCTAGATTTTCTGCCAATCACATGTTGGTATTTGCATTCTTGCAACAGATCTCTACAGACAGCAAGGTGGAAGCCAAGTCAGAAGAGAGGTAGACCCAAGCCACGGGGAGTTGTTCGAAAGCTATTAGTTTAATCATATTTTCCAGCCAGGCAGGGTGACACACAACCCTAATCTGAGCAACCTGAGAGGTGGAGCCAGGAAGATCGCAGATTCCAGGCCAGAGGCAGCCTGCACAATTTAGCAAGACCCTGTCTCTAGATAAAAAGGGGCTGAAGGTAAACCCCAGTGGTAGAGCACTTACAAAGTATGTGTGAGGCCCTGGGTTCAAGAAAAAGTATAATTTCCAGTGAGAAAATATATCAACCAGAACTAAATGAAGCAGCAACAATGGAAATATCAGTAAAGACAACAAAAGGAGAAAAAACTAGACTGCAGTTGTAGTTTGGTTCTGGAATATCCACCACAGCCTAATCCCCAGCTTGGTGCTATGGAAGGTGGTAGAAACCTCCAAAAGGTGGGACTTTGCAGATGTCTCCTATTCACCCTCAAGACCCTTCAAGAGGATATGGGTCTTGCTCTCCTACTTTGTTTTTTTTTCCTGGCCATAAGGTAAGTTGGTTTTCTCTGCCACGTGCTCCCACTATGACATACTGCAGTGGGAACACATGGTCATGGACTGAAATTTCCAAAACTATGAGCCAAAATAAGGCTTTCTTCCTTGTAAATTGATGATCTCAGATATTTGTTACAGTAATAGAAAGTTGACTAATGCAAATGAAAATCCAACAGGATTTAATCCCTTTGGTTGAATGGGGCTGGGGATTGAACCAGGAACATCTCCATGCTATGCAAGTGCTTTATCACTGAGCCACACCCATAACCTGCTGTGTCACATCCTCAGATGCTTTCCATGTTTGCTTCTGAAGCACGAATTCCAGAGCTGGGTATTTGATACTATCAGTCCTGCTCCACTAGACTCAGTCTTGGTTTTATGTAAAGCTTCTTGACAGTGGGAACCCATGTTCTTCTTTGTATCACACACACTATCTACAGTGATTCATTGTTGATCGAAGTGGTCCATGATTGTTCTCCCTCTAGCTATCCAACTGAAAGACCACACTCCACATTCTCCAATTTCTACAGTACTGTCAGAATTATGGTTCTTAAACGGGTGATTAAACATTTCCCAGTGCCAAATTCTTGGCAAAAAACTACAGTGTCAATAAAGGTGCACTTCTATTATGCCTAATCAATGGTAACAAAAGCACTCATTTCTTTCTCATACTAATATTTTTAGTCTCTGAAAGGTGTATGTATTTTATCTAGTTAAGAATCAGCAGGAAATAGGACCTTTAAACAGAGGCAATAATTATAGAACACAATTCTAAATTGAATGGTAGGGGAAGAGGTGCCAGAAGAAAATACTCCGCTTAGATTACACCTGGTTATTTTTGCATTATTATTTTTAATGTGTTTTGACACCTCAGCTGTTGCATGTAGACTCATTCTCATCTTCAGAGCCCACTTTTAGGGTTAGAGAATTCCATTGCTTAAATGGCTCATGCACCTGTCATATTCTTGGGGTAGGGATTAAGTACAATAGTAGAGTGATAGAGACCACTTTCATTCATTCATTCAAACATACTATGTTCCTATTATGTGCTTGAGGTTATAAGGTAATGTTGTTTTTAGGTGCCTTCAAGTTGCGTCCCATTCATAGGGACCCTCACAGGGTTTTCAATGGCTGATTGTTTTGAGATTACTTTGGGAGTGGATTGCCAAGTCCTTGTCCTGTTTTTGCGGTGCTGGGGAACAAATCCAGGTCTTCAGGAAGTGTGGAGCAGTGCTTTACCAACTGAGCTGGTTATCTTCTAATCTAAGAGGGTTTTAAAAAGTCTGGAACAGGGAAAGAGGAGAAGATCATACTTTTATTGAAATAAATGTACCACAAATATGAAAAAAGGGAGTTTAGGTGCTTTCTTCCCATAATGCTTTGTAAATTGAGAAAAGAAAAAACGTCCTTCCTACTTGGGGTTCATATCAGGTTATGTGGAGGTTGTGATGAGGCTGCTTAGAACAGAGATCAGCTTGATGAAAGGGGTAGAGAGGGGAGAGTGGAGCATCATCAGAAAGGAGGCAGGTGGGAGCCTCCATTGGATGTACAAGTGCAATAAAGCTGGGATGACAGGAAAGAACCTTGCATGGTAGGCAAAGCTGAGCTTTACCCGACAGCTGCAGACTTTCTGTGAGCAGGAGATGCCCGGTCTCATCTGTACTTTAGGAGGATTACCTGGCAGTAACATATATGATGGATTGGAGGGAGAGATTCTGAAGGCCAGGGACCCAGATCAAGTTGACACATAAG
Source organism: Pedetes capensis (assembly GCA_007922755.1). Taxonomy (NCBI): domain Eukaryota; kingdom Metazoa; phylum Chordata; class Mammalia; order Rodentia; family Pedetidae; genus Pedetes; species Pedetes capensis. The sequence goes on from VMDO01011620.1 coordinate 59,431, forward strand.
CCAAGTGAGGGCCTGGAGGGGACTGACATGGAGTGGAGGAAGGGAAGAAGATAGATTGCTCTCTGCACAACTCAGCAGTATGCCCCCCCCCCCAAGCTGCATGAAAATGAGCTGGGGATCAGAATTCTCAAAGACACCTGGCAAGGCTTTAGGGACACTAATAGGAAAAATATAAATTGAATGAGTGATATGAGTAATAGCTTATGATTTCTGTTCAATCTCAAATATAGCAAGAATCTACCTGATGAACGTTCACAGTCATCTATTGATATCCTGTGTGGCAATTCTTTCTTCAGTAGGGAGAGAGTTTTGCCTATTATTGTTATGAATGATGCTAATATATGAAATTCTGACTAAAACAGCTTGCTTAACTCTTCATCATCATTGAGTTAGGTTCCAAAAAGATGAGGTTGGATTTTAAGATGGAATCATTTTTGTGTGGACTCCAGGCAAAATATATTTTGTACAAAATCAGTAAGTAGGGAATTGGAATCCTACGTGGATTTCTAATTTCAAAGATGGCCGTGACTTTGGAAACAACTGTAAATTGGATGGAGGGATCCACTATCTGATTGTAAGATGTTGACCAAGAAAAGGGCAAAAACTATAACAAAACGCATTCATCCCAGCTGACTCACTTCACTGTTCTTTCATCGTCAGTTTTGGCCACACTGAGGAAGCTGACACCATGCAAAACTGTTCATCAACTCATTTTCTTCCTTGTGCTCTAAGGCCCTTTACTGGTGTTGACTGGAGGTCTCTGTTATTTAGTTTAAGCTCAAGAACTAGGAAAGTATTTTGCCAGAGCTCAACACAGTGTTTTCATAAGGCTCTAGTAAGATGTACCCATTATGCCGGCTCTGAAGTAGCTGTAGGCTTTGTGACATGTATTCACTGGACAAAATAAGAGATGCATGTGAAATGTATAAAATCAGGAGAAACTTGTCCTTTAACAAAGGTAAGTAATCTTAAGTATCTTTTATGTTAAAGCTGCTGAGGAGGAACCTAATTTTTTCTTTCTGGTAGATGAGGAAATTGAATAACATAGGTGCTTTGTTGTAACAGAGTCACTTGAAAGAATGATGCCCATTAGTTATTCAATAAATATTTGTTAAGTGATTATTCTGTTGTTGGTAACATGCTCAGTTATGGTCCTGGATTTCAGGAAACTTCTATGCTAGTAGATAATGCAAGTTTTTATTTGTTTGTCTGTTTGTGGTACTTTGGGTTGAACCCAGGGCCTCACACATACTTCGCAAGTGCTCTTACACTGAACTGTACCCTGAGCCCCTTTTTAATTTTTTTCTTGAGTCAGGGTCTTGCTAAGCTATGCAGGGTGCCTCTGGCCTGGAACTTGTGATCCTCCTGCCTCCACCTCCTGAGTCACTGGGATTATAGGCATGTACCACTGTGCTCCTGGTGGGGTTTAGCTCAGTTGGTAGAGTGCTGAGCCACATTCTCTGAGGCCCTCAGTTCGATCCCCAGCACTGCAAAAACAGGAGAAGGACCTGACAATCCACTCATAAAGCAATCCTGAAACAATCAGCTATTGAAAACCCTATGAGGATTGTTATGAGTCATACAACCACCACTGTGCCCACCAGTGCAAACACTCTATCATTTAAAGGATGCTTCTGAATCCCCAAATAATTTGTCTGTCTTTATTGTGAAAAAAGGGAAATTTCTCCAAAGATTGTGAAAAATCTACTTTACTTTAAAAACATACAGTAATACAACCAAACAATTTCTTCAGAAATATGGAGGCTACTGGTGTGCTGCCAATAGAAATGTAATTTATCAAAACAGATATTCTATTTGGAAGATGAGTATGGTGCCTATATTACCTGAGTGGTACTTAGACATAAATTATGAAAAAAAAATATGTGATCATCTGAATTTAGAGTCTATGTTTATAATGTATAACAGATTATGAAACTTTTACTGAAATAGCTAATGGACCAGTGAAATGGTGGGATAATTCTCCACAGATACCAGTTGGAAAACTATTAAATGAGCTGCAATAAGTTGTCAACTATCACTATTTTGAAAATAAGAATCTTAACTTCTTTGCAGTTATATATGAAAGGGAAGCATCTGTCTACCAGTATAATCCCTCTGGACAGCTATGGTTTCACAAAATCCTGGTCAGCCAGGACCCATGCAGTGGACTCAGAGTCCCTGGAGTCCTGGCTCTGTTACTAAGTAATTGCAGAGCTTAATGAGTCACTTCCCCTCTCTGAGCCTCAGTTTCCTCTCTGTAACGTGGAGCTGGGGATCTGGGGGATCCAGAGTTGCTGTCTTGCATGGTTTCTGCCTACTTTCTGTCTAGGCCAGGCAGAGGAGTAGTCTTTTTAGAGTCCATGTGCTTGAGTTGTGGCAGCCACTCTTCCAGCCTAGGATTTAGATTTTACAAGCCTAGTTTTAATGAACTGACCCTGCCTTTGGCCCATAAGGAAGAGTTTTAATTTGTCCTCTCTCTATTGCTTTTGATCACTCATGAAGTTCTACAATCCAGTGACAATATAAAGATTCAAGACAGGTATATATGATCACAGCAAAAGCTTTTGGTTACTATTTGACTTGAGTCTGGATAAACTAGATCTCAACATGGAGCCCTAAGAAAACCAACACACAAGGAACTCTGGAGCATCTCAGCTTCCTGTCCTCAATCCCCAAGAGTCCATGCATGCTGAGTCCTTCACTCTGCCCTCATCTCCTTTCTGTTCTGTAACCCTCTCTCAGCTTTAAAAGCATACCCTATACAATCCTGGCCTGCAGCCGTACCACTGTGTCATCCTATCCCATCAGATCTCCAAAGCTAAGCAGGGTCAGACCTGGTTTGTACTTGGATGGGAGACTGCCTGGGAACACCAGCTTGTGCAGGCTTGGGAGAAGGACCTGACAACCCACTCTCAAAAAACAATCAGCCATTGAAAACCCTATGAATAGCAGAGAAACACAGACAATAGTGTTTCATCTGTTGTACACAGGGCTGCTGTTAGTCAGACACTGACTCGACTGTACCCTACAACAACAACAACATAGAATCCTCTCTTTAGCCCTTGGGCATAAAAGTTCTTTAGTGGGGCCAGTGGCCATTGGCCTCTCAGCACACATTCACAGACACACATATCCATGTATGATTACTCATCAGATATTGTTTCTGTCACTCATTTCTCCAAGGATGGTCTCTACGTGAGTGGAGTTCACCATTATTGCAACCTTGTCATGGAGTCCATTCCAGCAGTAGTGGAATAACCTATTAGATGAGCTCTCCCACTGATAACATCTGAAGATTCCAGACAAAATATAAGTGGCATCTGCTTGCAAGCTATGCTGAAGTATCTAAACCAGGCAGAAGCTGGAGGGAAGTGAACAGCTCTGGAACAACATCGAGTGTTTCCATTTTATGGCCTTTTTCCTTAGGGCTGACTTCAGTCAGCATGAACTGGCTGGAACTCAGGTCAAAATCAAGAGGAAGAACCAGAGTAGGGAATTCTGTGGGACCCAGAGCACTGGGAAGGGAAGGGAAAATTCAAGACAGGAGAAATTCAAAATTTGGAGGGGAAGTCTCAACTGTGGTATCTGCACTGCCTGCACCTGTCCCTGCCATCAAAATAACACCCACAGGGCCACTCCAAGCAGCTCAGCTAAGGCTGGATGCACTGAGTAGAAATTTAGCTGCTGTCCCCACAACCACACACCACAGGAAAAGCAGAGCTTAGAGGGTGAATTTAGTTAAGTTCACTGCCTACTTTAAATTAAATACTCCAGGGGAATATAACATAATCCAGAGCTATACCATGTATCATTCATAATGGCCAGGTATTATTATAAATTAACATGCATGCATATGGAAAAATGTAAAAATATGTTGCACACTCAAGTAAAAAAGCAAAGAATGGAGACTAAGATGATCCAGAAAAGTAGATATTATAATTTTGATTAGCATATGAAGAAAACTATACTCATGAGTTTGGAAATAGAAAATTAATGAGAGAATTTCATGGTGTTGCTCAGTGGTCAAGTGCGTCCTAGCTTGTGTGATGTCCTCAGTTCAATTCCCAGCACTACACACACAGAAAAAAAATCAGCGATAGAACAAAAAGAGGCAGTGGAAAATCTGCATCTGAAAAATAAGATATTCAAAATAAAAAACTTTACCAGAAGAATTTATACCATGAATTGGTTTAGGAAAAAAAATTCAGTGAACTTGAAATTAGATCAAGAGAAATTTCCCAAATCCAAGAACACATAAAAATCATTTAAAAAAATTAAAACATTGTGTGGGGGATGATATCAAAAAGTATCATGTGAAGGAAACAAACTTGCACATTTGAGAAGCTCTGGAAGTGGGATAAATATAAAAACAAATTATACCTAGAATCATCACATACATCAAAGTCAAATTGGTGAAGACCAAAAGAAATCTTGAAAGCAGCAAAAGAAAGATGAAACATTTTATAAAGAGCAACAATATGAATTATAGCCAGTGTTTCATTAAAATAAAAATATATATCCAGAAGTGAGTGGGACTTTTCAAAGAAATGAAATAAATAAAAAAAAATAAAACAAGACAAAAACCCCAAACCTACCAACCAGAGAAAATATTCTTCATGAGTACAGGTGTAATAAAGACATTTTCAAGTAAACAAAGAGTAAAAGAAATGTCTGCCAGTATGACAAGAAATTCTAAAGGCAGCCCTTCAAGCTATGCAGAAGTACCAGGTGGAAAAACAGATTTTCAAGAAGAAATGAAAATCATCAGGAATGATAAATATATGTGTTAGCATAACAGTTTTTTCCTTAATTTCTTTAAAATTCATACTATTCTTATGTTTCTTTTTTTAAAAACAGAGATATAATGCATCATAAAATTTACCATTTTAAAGTGAGCAGGTCAGTGATTTCTAGTATATTTACAAAGTTGTGCAACCATAAACAATCAGTTTTACTATATTTTCTCACTCTGATAAAGCCCTGAACCATTAGCATTCAATCCCTATTCTCCCCTCACCATATCCCTTACCAACACCAGACTCTTATGAGTTAGATGATTTGTAATATCTGTCTACATTCTGTCTTATAGATTGTCCACTCTGGACAGTTCATTTGGATGAAACTACAATATGTACCTTGTATCTGACCCCTTGACTTAGCATAACACATTTAACAGTACCTAACAACAATATGTTCTGGTATGTATTGATGCATCATTTTATTACTAAATAATATTCCATTGTATGGATTTGCTTTTGTTCACTCATCCATTGATAGGCATTTGGGCTATTGTCATATTTTAACTATTATGAGTAATACCATTTTTGAACTATTTTTTTCTTTTTTAGGTACTGGGGGTTGAACCCAGGGCCTTGCGCTAGCATGCTCTGCAAGTGCTGGGCCACTGAGCTGCACCTCCAGCCCATTTTTTACGTTTTGCCACAAGGTCTTGCTAAGTTACAGACTGCCTCTGGTCTTGACCTTGCAATCCTCCTGCCTCTGCCTCCCAAGCTGCTGGAATTACAGGCATATGCCACTGTGTCTGGCCCATTTTTGAACATTTGTGTAGAAATTTTTCAGTTCTCTTGGGTTACATATATCAAAGAGTGAAATTGCGGGGCCATGGTAACTCTCTATATAACTTAGGAGGGAACTGCAGAACTGTTTTATTTTTTTCAGTATTGGGAGAGGGTGAACCCAGGGCATTACATGTACTTTGCAAGTGCTCTACCACTGAGATATCCATTTTTAATTTTTTTTTTTAATCTCGAGACAGGGTCTCACTATGTTACACAGGCTGCCTCTGGCCTGGAACTTGCAATCCTCCTGCCTCTTCTTCCTGAGCTCCTGAGATTTCAGGTGTGTGCCAGGGTACTTGGTTATGGAACTGTTTTCAAAAGTGCTCGCACCATTTTACATTCCTACCAGCAATGTATGAGTGTTCCAATTTCTATACTTACTGTTGTCTATCTTCTTGATTTTAAATATTGTAGTATATAAAGTGGTATCTCATTGTGGTTTTAATTTGCTTCTTTCTTGACGGCTCATGACACTGAGCATCTTTTCATGTTTTTGATTTTTGAGCATTTGTATATTTTTTGGAGAAATACCTATTCACATTCCCTGAGTAGTTTTAAATTGGGTTGTTTATATTTTATATTGTTAGATTTATGAGAGCTCTTTATGTAGTGTGGATACTAGACTTTCATTAGATATACGATTGCAATTTTTCTATCATTTTTTTCTGTCATTTCTATCATTTATGGGTTATTTTTCCAATTTCTTAATACTTTCTATTCTTTAAAGTAAAAAGATTTTTAATTTTGATTAAGTTTTCATATATTTACTTTTTCTTTTGTTGTATGTGTTATAGGAAGCATTGTCTAATGTACTTGTCAAAAATATTTGTCCCAATTTTTTTTCTGGAACTTATGTAGTTTTAGCTCTTATATTGAGGTATTTGATC
>VMDO01011621.1:0-65909 GCA_007922755.1 Pedetes capensis
TTCTGACTTTTGATATTGAGCTTTCCCATCATCTCTTTCCACAAATGTAGTCAGTTTTGTTCCTATATGTTCCATATGATGACTTTCATGTGGATAGTCGCCCTTTATGTTGGTGAACAAATGTATTTTCAATGAAGAGGTCATTGGTCTGAAAAAATTCTATCTTGTGATCTCCAATATCGTTTGTGTCACCAAGGCCTGTTTTCTAACTACTGAGCCTTCCTCCTTGTTTCCAACATTTGCATTCCAGTCACCAATAATTATCAATGCATTCTGATTGCATGTTCAATCAATTTCAGACTGCAGAAGCTGGTAAAATTCCTCCCTATCTTTATTTGTGGCCTTAGTGGTGGGTGTGTAAATTTGAATAACAGTCATATTATCTAACCTTCCTTGCAGGTGAGTGAAAATTATCACATCACTGACAGCATTGTACTTCAGGACAGATTCTGAGATGTCTTTTTTGATGATGAATGCAACCTCATTTCTCTTTAAGCTGTCATTCCTGGCATAGTAGATCATATGATTATCTGATTCAAAATGGTTCACGCCAGTCCATTTTAGCTCACTGATGCCTAGAATGTTGAAGTTTTTGTGCTCCATTTTCCTTTTGATGATTTCTAATTTTCCTATGGGCTGGGATTTAGCTCAGTTGGTAGAGTGCTGCGCTGCCATCTCTGAGGTCCCAAATTCAATTCCCAGCACTGAAAAAATGGGAGGAGGACTTGGCAATCCACTCCCAAGGCAATCCTGAAACAGTCAGCCATTGAAAACCCTATGAGGGTTGCTATGAGTTGGATACCAACTCGACGGCACCTAATAACAACAACAAGTTTTCCTATATTCATACTACATACATTCCTCGTTCCATATATTAATGGATATTTACAGTTGCTTCTTTTGATTTTGAGTCATACCATATTAGCAGATGGTGGCCCCTGGGGCTTTACTCCTTTCCTGTCATGAAGGTTGACTTTACTTTGAGGAGGCAACTCTCCCCCGGTTGTCTTTTGAATGCCCTTAACGTGGGAGTGCTCATTTTCTCGCACTATATCTGACAGTGTTTCCTCTGTTATTCATAGGGTTTTCAATGGCTAATTGTTTTGGGAGTAGGGTGCCAGGTCCTTCTCCATAGTCTATATTAGTCTGGAAGCTCAGCTGAAACCTGTCCATCATGAGTGGCCCTGCTGTTATCTGTAATACTAGTGCCATAGCTTTCAGCATCACAGTAACACACAAGCCTTCACGGCACAAGCTGACAGACACGTCGCGGCTTTTCCTTATAGTTTACAAATTTCTTCCAATGAGCATGTAATACTTTTGAAATAAGAAAAAATTATTTAAAAGAGGTTATTTTTAAGAAGACAGTGTTTAGTCCACTATACTTTTATTGTACCATCCTTTCAGGAAGGGTCAGTATTTCTTGGCACAGTCATCGTCTTTTTGTAAGAGTCATTTGAGTGTTTTGTTCACCTAGTCATCCAACATGCATTTAACAAGAGCCCAGGTAGAAATTCCTCGTTGAGTTTGTTCCAGGCAGCAGTGTGGCCAGCACAGAGGCACTGCATGTGTGGTTTTGTCAGACAATGTGGACTATGATTTGTGTACTTCCTACACATTCCTGATTCTCTCTTTTGCCTTAGCTTGTGCCTAGTTGTTTCAATGATTTCATCTCCGATGCCTGCTAATACCTAATTCCTCTGCTCCTTTTTGGTAATTTCAATTCTACTTTCTTCCACAATCGTTCTGGTTTTCATTGTGTTTACTTATAAAAGAGATCCAGATTTATTTTGGAAACAGATCTCAGCTATTAGAAAATCCTATGGAAGCCAATCCTAAACAAATATAATTATTTGATCATGATTGTGCAAAGAAAACTCTTGCTGTCTTCATAGGGGCTCAGCATGTCCACAGAGCCCTGGCTACCTTGGGCAAGTGACACCTGGAAAGCCATCTTGAGAGGGTTGAAGCTTGGGCGTCATCTGGTGCAAGGTCCTCTGACCTCTCCCTGGCACTGGTCAGGACAGATCAGTTTCCTGCCTGGGGGAGCAGCTGGACCAGCCGTCAGGGCCTGGATGCCTGGGAAAAGGTGTCTAAGAAGGGAAGGTGGCCTCCTCTTCCTTCAGCTCCTCCCTGTCCCCTTCTGGCTTCTTCGTGCTCATGGTTCCTTGCCATCAGTTCAGCCCCCAACTGTATCTTTACTGGATGCTCTCCTGTGCCCAAAGCAGAGGTTGGAGAGTGGGAATGAGAAGGAAAAATGAGACAGGGATGGTGTAGTGGTCAGTGGTAGAGAAAGAGAGAGAACCAGCCGCAGAGCCACAGAATAGACACACACAAAGTCCATAGAACACATTTAATTAATACTGACATTTATCCAGCTGCATGAAGCCCCACATAGAAATAGTCATGGTTCATTGCGTGGTTTTAGGTTGAAAATGTGGAAATAAGTGGAACTGTCGAAACTGTAAACTTTCATTATACATAAGGAATTTACAAATGAAAAGCAATAAGCAGGGAGGCAGGACTTTGGAAATTTCTTTTTCTTTCCCCAAGGCTATAGCCCCACTGAAGCTTGGCATCCCTTGATGTTCATCCTTTTTCTGTCCTGCTACCAACAGTTACTTCATTTTCTCTTCCCTTGGGAAGGGTGACCCCAGCCGCTGCCCACCCTGACGCCAGGCCTCCCTCAGCCTGTGCTTCCTTAGAGACCAGCTTTCCTTCCTCAGTCACCTTCAAAACATCCCCTTCACCAGTTCTTTCGGGTCCTAGGAAAATGCCTTCTCCAGAATTGTCTGTGTCTTAGCCAATCCACACCTTCCAGTGCCCCTTTGAAACAGACTCCATTCTACAGAGGTGGAAGCTAAGACTCAGAGAACCTGAGTAACACAAAAAAGGTCACAGCTTGTGCACAAACAGGACTGAGCTAACATTCAGGCCAGTCAGCTGATTCTGGCGCAGGTTCACTGCCCCACTCCTTGCTGCTCTTTTGGGAAACCTCAGGCCTGCGGTCTTCAGTGGCTCAATGTGCACCTAGTGCAAAAGGGGAAACTGAGACTCACAGAGGTGAAGCAGCATGCTCAGGATCCCTCCGGCTGTGCCAGTTACTTGGGCTCTCTCTACTCCACCCCGTGGCGTAGCTCACTATGTTAAAATACTTTAGCTAATATATTCAGATGCCCCAAGCCTGCCACTAAAGGTACTGCTGGCATTTTCTAAAAGAAACTATCTCAGTTTCAACCTCTTCCCCCATCTATATTGCTATTATTATTATTATTATTATTATTATTATCTTCCAACCAAAGGCCTAATAAGTATAGATGTGGTTTTGTTTCATCTCCATTCATGTCTTCTCCCTGCCCTCAAATTGAGGTGACAGTGTGTGACACGTTGACTCTTAAACAGGTCAGCAGGGGAAGTAAAAGTCTTGGAGATGACAGGAAGAAAATCAACAACAACTTTTCTTTCTTTCTTTCTTTCTTTCTTTCTTTCTTTCTTTCTTTCTTTCTTTTCTCTTCTCCTTCTCTTCCTCCTCCTCCTTCTCCTCCTCTTACTCCTCCTCCTCCTTCTTCTTCTTCCTTTTTCTCCTCCCCCTCCTCCCCCTCCTCCTCCTCTTGCTTCTTCTCTCTCCTCCTCCTCTTCCTCTCTCTCCCCCCCTCCCTTTTCTCTCTGCCTCCTCCTCTGTCTCTGCCTTTTTCTCTCTTCTTTTCCACTCCAATGTCCTCCCTGGGTCTGGCCTGTGAGAGGAAGAAGAGGTAGACTCTCCAGGACACTGAGAAGCATTTGGGAAGCATGCTCCCACTGCATGGCCCCAGGAGGAGGTTGGCCAAGCCCCTGCCTGCTGCTACTCCTCCTGGCTTGGGCCAGTGTCACTCACCTGCTTCTATAGACTCCTAAGCCCTATGGAGATAAAAGACCAGTCTCAGGTGTCTAATATTTATCAAAACATGGAGGTATAACTACTGATTGAGACATATACGGTGGGCAGAAAGAACATGGACTTGGGGACCAGATGAATTTTGTTTAAATTTGGGGGCAAGCTACTGATTAACCACTAGCAGTGTTAGGGAAGTTAGTCAACCTCTCTATTGGTATAATTGGACACTAACACACAGTGGGTTTTCAATACATATTGGTTGAAATGAAATAAGTGCATCCAAAATCATTTGTGGCCAGGTGCAGTAGCTCACTCCTGTAATCCCAGCGACTCAGGAGGTGGAGGAAGGATGATCTCAGGTTCAAGGCCAGAGGCAGCCTGCATAACTTAGTGAGACCTTGTCTGAATATAAAAAATAAAGAAGGGGCTAGAGGAGTAGCTCAGTGGTAGGGCACTTGCAAAGTACACGTGAGGCCCTGGGTTTAAGCTCCAAGTACCAAAAAAAAAAAAAAAAAAAAAAAAAAAAAAAAAAAAAAAAAAAAAAAAAAAAAAAAAAAAAATCATTTGTGCTTCTTGGTTTTTAAAATAAACAGAATAGCAGAATGACCCAATTCCTGTCCATCTGAAATTCAATTTTTCAGTTTAGGGTAATCCTGAAATTTATTAGAAGATCTGCAAGCCCTGTGATGATTGCATAAAGGTTTGCTCAACTGATGTGAACATGCACTACCACTTGCTTATGAGTAACTTTTGCATGAACATACTCACACCAATCACACACCCACAGAATTCACACTCAGTAAAGGGAGGGGCAAATCACCACAGCCAACCAAAGTGAGCTCCTGCAGAGCTCAACAGTGAGTGACATTCTCTCCCTAAAGCCTTAATGTGCCAGAGTACTTGAAGGCTATTAAATAGCATTCATATCATCCAAACCCCAGCAGACATTTCTCTGCAGTCCAGAAGCTCTCTATCAAGGAAAAGAAGAGAAACTGAAGAGAAAGAAAAGTGGCATTTCACAGCTGTTTACCACCTCTCAACTTCAGCCAAACCAAGCCTGTCCTTGTCCCGGAAAGCTCTGCCAGGAGAGTGGAGCAGATTTCAGTTTTCAAATGCCTCCTAACGGCATTTGGGCAAATTAGCTTACATGGCTGGCCATTGTGTTCCAGCCACAGAGAATGTTCTTTTCTTGTCAGAGGCTCTGACAGCCCACCGCCACAGTGAAATATCAGGAACCTCTTAACATTTTCCCTGATTTCTTTAAGAGTGAACATGAGACAGATTAAGAACAGCAACCCAATCATTAAGCCCTGTGTGGTTCTCCTAGGAGCCGGCTCGATCGCTGTAATCAGATTATGGACAACTCATATTCTCGTCCCAGCCATCGATCTTCTCTGTTTCCGCACACATCCAATGGCATTCTTCTTAGCATCAAAAAATAGTAATCAAAATTGAGAACAACAAAAGACCTTTCATTATTTGCGGTGTTAAATAACATCTATTTACTTTCATTAGTTTCCCAACAGCAAAGCACACTGGTTCTGATTAAACCTGGCATGGGTTAATTATTTCCCAGGTCTGGGGTTGTTTTGTCTACAATAAATGATGACTTAAGGTGAAGCCTGAGCTGAAATTCGAGAGAGCCGGGCCTCAGAAGTCTCCCTGCCTCTCTGTGTTTCCTTCGTGAAAAGTTCCCAGCATCAGAACATCAGACGGCAGAAATGGATGTGAGCTAGTCACAGAAAGTTACACTCTATTTTTTTTTTTTTTTTGGTTTGGTTTTCAATCCCTCAGCTTTATCACCCGTTTTATGGGCTGGAGTTAAATGGCAGTACAATGCAGTTTGCTCTCTTACTGCTCAGCACTAACAGCCATGATGAGCCATAATTAGAAGTAAAACCGCCACATAAATAACACGGCAGAGAAATTGCCACTGTGAAAAGCCAGACTTTGGCTGTGGGAAACTTCAATGGGTCCTGCATATCCATCATACTTACCGGGCATTGTGTGTTTTAGCCCGTATTTGTCTTACTAAAGCCAAAGCGGGACCCATTTAGACTTTCAAATAAGCTTTTGAAAATAGAGAATTCAAGTTTGAACAGACAGTTTGCTGCTAAGTGTGATGTAGAAACCTGTCACCTGGAAGTCAGGACGGCTATGAGGGATTGGAGGGAGAGTTGTGGGAGCCCAGAGCCCAGAAGGGACAACAGAAGGAGGAGGCCAGGTCCTTCCCCATCACTCTAGCTCCATGCACTTCACCATGGAGCTGAAAGGTCCCTGCACATCACCGAGTACAGCAGTCCAGGCTTGTGCTGGGGGAACCGTGAGCTTGGGATGTCTTGCAAATGTTAGTTTCATGCCCCACCCTTGGTAATGAAGCAGGAATAGGGAGACTAGCATTTCTGAGCACCTAGGCTTAGTTCTCCTCAATAGCCTTGTTGTTGTTAGGTGCTGTCAAGTCAAGTGCAATTCATAGCGACCCTCATAGGATTTTCAATGGCTGATTGTTTGGGGATTGTTTTCAGGAGAGGACTGCCATATCCTTCTCTCATTTTTGCGGTACTGGGGATAGAACCCAGGTCTCCAGAAAGTGCAGAGTAATGCTCTACTAACTGAGCTAAACCTCAGCCCCCCTCAACAGCCTTAGGAAGTTAAGGAAAAGGAAGAGAAAATAAGTTGTGTTCTGCATCTGAAAATCGCCTTGAGGAAATCACGATCAATAGCTGGTAGCTTTCTGCATTTGGGCAGAGTCACCCTGCCTATTTCAAAAAAGGAAAGAGGTAAAAATTAGGACTGAGGCATCTCACGTGTGACAGAATAACCAGAGCATTTCCTCTTTTCTTGATCTAGCTGTTTTATACAGAGTTAGGAAACAAATCTAAGATAGTAATAGGAGAAATGCTCTGTAGTACAGTGTTTTTCAAAGTCTGAACCATTTAAAAATTGAGGTAAGTATATTTATTTGCCTTTTAAAATGTCATATGTATTTTTCTATGATCAGCTATAGTAAGTAAAGTCTGATCTTCCTGTGGAATTAAAAAGGAACGTTCCTCTGGATATTCTAAAAACTAACATGTATTATCTAATAAAAATGGTTTGCATTCTCCTTTTCTTCCTTCCTTTGCAGAATCAAACAAATAAACAAAAATGAAAAAAAATCATTGAAAACTCTATTTTGAGAAGTTTTGGGTTGTTTTAAATGTGTCTAGTATTAAACCGTGCATTTAGTGAAATGATTTCACACTCAACTAAGTAACAGCTCCATTTCACATTTGGATTTTTGTCTGCACTTATATCTCTGCAAGCCACATATGACATGGCATTGGATACTTTTTAAATTAAGATATGAAGTACTCAATTTTTTTTGTAGACCTGCTATATTTTAACAAATTTACTGCACATCTCAGAAAACACATAGCTTTGCCAAAGTTGGTGTGTAGCCCAGCATGGTTTATCTCCAGCCCACAGCTCTTTCCCTGAATTCAATACCGCAGGCACAATTTAATGCAAACCCAATTTATGACTTAATGCCCTAGGGACCTAGTGGGAGATTGTTACATTATTCTTCTCTAATCCTATTTGTGTTTTAATTTGCTAAGTCTGTAATGAGGTGCATGCCTTGAATAGATTCAAGATCTTTCACATTGCTTTTGACTTTGTTTAATATAATAGATTTTACAGTTTGCATTAAATACTCAGGTGCTACGGTCAGTATTATCTCTTTATTTTCTCAACTAGAGTGAATAAAATTACACCCGTGAAAGTAATTGTGTACACGTTTCCTTGTTTATGGTAATGGTTTATTTCCTATTATAATTCTTGATTCAAATTACATCTTGTTCTCCAAAAGTCAATTCTCCATGGGCTCCTACTTCCCCCTTTCATACAATTTTTAGCCTCCGAAGAGAATGGAATATTGGCTGACAATTGATTAGTTGAAAAATAATAGAATAAGTTTTCTAGTCTAATTTATGACACTTTAAACAGGAAGGAAGGGAGGAAGGGAGGAAAAGAGATGGAAAGAAGAAGGAAGGAAGGAAGGAAGGAAGATGACAAGATAGGAAGGAAGGGAGGGAAGGTGCTGTGTCATCGAGTACATGCATCTATTTTATTTCTGGTGTTTTCCTGAAACATACCATCCCTAATCAGAACTGCCACATCACCCAACTCCACGGTGTATCATTTGCTGTCCATAACTGCATTATAGCCAATTACAGCTAAATTCTCTGTTCTGTATGCACAATCAAAGGGCGTCTGGAATGCATTTTGCTATTTTCTGAATCCTATTATTGCAGACATGTTTATTACATTCAGAAGATGGCTTTCTGAAATTACATTGGAATTGTACAACCCACCTGCCATTTACAAACAAAAGGACCTAAACATTTCTTAACAAGGAGAAAGTTCATTTAGCTCTTTCCTGATAACTTTTCAGCATTATTTTCTCCTATAACTATTTTTATAAGACTCATTGCCCAAGCACCTGTATACTTGTAAAAACAATGAAGCTTTCTAGCTAATGTTTATTTTTAAATTAATAACACAGCAGGTCAGAAAGGAGTTGCAAACCGGTTTTTGACTCCTGTGGTGGAGACTGGCTTTAATTTTCATTATTAAGCTTTTCTCAAACCATGAGTAAAGGGATTATAAAATGTGTTCCAAATTATAACTGTTTGATAGCCTAGAAGCAGCTCCCTCAGGTTGGCTGTCAAAAGAGAAAAAAATTTCAAGTTATGTTCTTAACTATCATTTGGGGCCATTTTAAGAGGAAAGTGGATAGTATTAGAAAGACACATGTTATCTATTTGAAAACATAAACCCTCGTCATTAATTATTAAGGAGAAAGTGAAAGTATTTCTAAACCCAATGCTTTCCTTTCTCTTTCTACTGAAGTTTATACTCTTAAATTTTTTCCCCAAAGCTTACTTTATTACTGCATTTGCCTCACTGAGCCAGGGAATATTACTACCTTTTTATTTGCTATCTTTACAGGACCCAACAAAATGCTTTTAAAATATATAACCACTTAATTCAAGTCAAGCCTCTTCAATACTCCTTTCATTCAAGCCCTTTCTAATTTGTTTTCCTCCAGCCAGGAGTCTGGAGAAGACACTGTGATTTATGTTTTCATTTATTTATTTTATTTGGGTTTTTCATTTAAGAAAAGAAATTCTGCACAATCCCCAGTGCCCTCAATTCTGCATCGTCTCACCCACATACCCCTCTTTATCAGGACAAATAAGACTCTCTCAAAGCCAGACGTCAGTTACCTTGGGGGCTCTGACCATGGCCTGGGTGAGGTTTGGTCAGGGCTCCCCACACTGTAAGAGTGGCACACCCAGGCCTTTAGAGTCCCATCTCCTCGAGGACAATGGCTGTCACCTTCCCATCCCTTATCCCTTCACACCTGCCCAGTACAGAGCTTCTAACACAGAGCCCAGAGGAATTAGCCTTTCCCTAGGGATGATGTCTGCATGGCAAGGAGCCTCAATATCCCCCAAGATGGGGCTAAAATGGTGTGCCTAGCTATCAGGACAAATATTGTTCAAATCAAGATGGTTTTGGGGGAGCTGCAGGAGGTGGTAAGTAGAGGAAATTTCTATATTGTATGTAAGAGCTTCAGCATGGGAGTCCAGCAGCCACAGGCTTGAGTCTCCATTCCACTTCCTACCCAGAGACTTAGAGGGAATAATTCCTTCTCTCTGCACTGATTCATTGATCCAACTAATGCTTATTAGGCACCAACTGGATGTCAGGTGCTGAGTGGGCAGCAGGTACCTACATAGACAGGTTCTTGTCTGCACTGATCCAGTAGGCAGATAGATGAACATATATTTACAATAGAATGTGACATGCATGGTAAAAGGGCAAGCCAAGGGATTATCCCTGGAAAAAAGTGATCTATGAAAGTGATGTGAGATTAGTTTCCTTAAGTAAAAAATAGGGGGTGCTATAATACCTGCCTCCTGGGATCCTTATGTGGTTAAATGAGTTAATGTGCAAGTAGGGTTTTGCATTACTGGTGGCATAAAGACTTGGTTTAAAAAAATCAGTAAAACAATTATTGTTATTATTGCTAAATACCATCTCAGGATTCCCAAAGAAATTAATATTAGCACATCATGACATTTCACCTGCAAGAAGAGGCAAGCTTTACTCTGTAATTCGAATTCTTTTTTGTAGAGAGAAATAAACAATCATGTTGTCTGTAGAACATTAAAGTAAATTTGAAGATAAACGAAGTAAAATTAATAGGCTCTCTCCAGTAAAAATCAGTAGCAATTGAGTCTTATTAAACACCAACTCATCTCGGGCAGAAATGAATCAGACAACTCATTTCTACCCACTCCAAGTAAAAAGGGACTCATCCTCCCCATTGAAGCCTGGACATCCCCAACAGAAGAATGTTCCCGCAAAAGCATTCTTACCAGTTCTTTGTTATTATTAGGTGCTGTCAAGTCGTGTCCAACTCATAGCTACCTTATAGGATTTTCAATGGCTGATTGTTTTGGGATTGCCTTGAGAGTGGATTGCCAGATCCTTCTCCCTTTTTTGCAGTGCTGGGACTCAAACCCAGGACCTCAGAGACTGCAGAGTGGCACTCCACCAACTGAGGTAAATCACAGCCCTACCAGTTCATTAGCAGTAACAAAATTTAATTTCAGTTAAAAATAGTCACTGGGCACAATGGCACTTGCCTGTAATCCCAGTGACTTAGGAGGCAGAGGCAGAAGGATCACAAGTTCGAGACCAGAGCAGTCTGTGTAATTTAGCGAGACCCTGTCTCAAAAAGTAAAAAGAAATGGGCTGAGGGTGCAGCTCAGTGGTACAGCACTTGCGAAGCATGCAAGCATGAGGCCTGCACGCAACCCCCAGTACGGAAAAAAATAAATAGTCAAGAAGTATTTAAAAATGAATATTTACACATTGGGAATCATATTTTCTCATCATAACATCAGAAATGCATTCTCACAGAAACAAACTTTGGCTCCACCTATGACTGAATAAAGCTGCCCTTGGGGGACCATGCTTCACTCCAGGAGTGAGTTGTCTTGGCCGATGTGGTCAGGGTGAGGGAGCACTTCAATATGACTCCTAAAAGTCATAAGATAATCAGGTCTTAATGAATGTGATCTTTGAATACTTACACAAGGTCACAAATATTTGGAAACAATTATCAATTGCCTGATGGGACTGGGGTTTAGCTCAGTTAGTACTGTGCTGCTCTGCACTCTCTGAGGCCCTGGGTTCAATCCCAAGCATGTGAAAAACAGGAGACCTGGCAGCCTACTCCCAAAAAAATTAGCCATTGAAAATCCTTTGAATAGCAGAGAAGCACTGGCTAGTGCTGGACATGGCAGTTTCGGGGAGTGCTTCATTCTGTTGTACATAGAATCACTATGAATCAGAACTAACTCAACAGCACAACAACAACAACAACATCTATTGGCTGAGCTGTGGCAGAATTCCTTTTAGGGAAAAGAGCTGCCTTTGTGTAGCCAGTACTGCTACGGGCCATTTTGGTAGCCTTCAGATGGGGTCCAAGTCAGGAAGTAAATTGTTCTGCATAACAACATTGAAGGGATTTTAATCTTCTGGCAAGAAGAGAGAGAGGAAGAGTGGTTTGACAGAGAGGAGCAGAGCACCTCACTCTTGGAAGGAGCCATTTAGGAGAAGAGCTGACAGATTTACCTAGTTGTGGTATGACAGAGCAACTATTAGCAAAGAAAAAAAAAGAAGAAGAAGAAGAAAGAAAGATGTCTAAACTTCAATTCTTAGTTGCTGTTGTTGTTTTTGTTGTTGTTAGGTGCTGTTGAGTCAAGTACAACTCATAGTGACCCTATGTACAATTCTTAGTTAGCAGTTAGTTATTTGCTAAGCTGGATTTCTGCGTAACATCTGCCCCACACATGCACTCACACACAGAACTATTACAAAGAATCATTGCATAATATGAATAGTGACCGGAGGCTTTCAAAGACACTGGCAGTGTCTTGGTGGCTATGGGGCAGAGAAGAGAAAGCAGCCTTAAGGGCCAAGAGAGATCAAGAGATTGGAGGAAAGAGAACAAGAACAGGAGCCCCAAAAAGGCACAGAGTTTCTGGGCAAAGCAGTGAGATTCAAACAGCACACGGAGAAGAGAGTGCGAGCCAATTTATCCTACTGAGTTGTATCTTTATATGCGCAGTATACCAGGCCTTTGTTTTTCTTTCCTTGGAAATTCTTACTGGCTCAAGGTAACCTGAAAAAGTCAGCAGCTACACTGGAGGAGCTCTCACTTCCAATACCAGAGTAGCTGACAAATCGAGAAGACCAAGTGGAGCTACTATTTCAGGTTCAGAGACTTAGCAACCACTCAGCTGTATTCTAATAGTATGGTCCCTTTAAGTAGGAAAACTCTGTCATCAGTGAATGGTTTCTGATCTAATGACTAATTGATGGCAAAGAGGCTCTAATGACCTAATAGCTCATTAGGGTTGACTGAGATAGCAGGGGTCTTGGAAAATGTTTTAAATTCCACTCCGAGGCTTTGTGAGTTTCCCTATACACATATGCCTAGTTTATTAAGCCCACAAATGTGAGATCATAGCAAGAATAGGGTGGCCCTATATAAATATGGCTTGGAAGTAAAAAGGCAAATATGGAACCCACATGACAGGCATGATCCATTGCCAAGATAATATGAGAAGTCTAAGAGAAACACGCTGGGAACCAAATGGATTCCCAATAGGTAACAACTTAGGCCAAGAATTGGACTGTCATCATGATAGTGTGGAATCAAGGTGAATAAATTCACCATTCATTCGTCATTTAGTAAATGAATGTTTATTTAATACCATCAAGTCATATAGATCAATGTTTTACATATATTATATCAATATATACAATTTTAGGGCCGGGGTTCAGCTCAGTTGATAGAGCACTGATCTGTACTTCCTAAGGACCTGGGTTTGATCCCTAGCATCACAAAAATGAGAGATGGATGTGGCAGTCCACTCCCAAAACAATTGAAAACCCTATGAGGGTCGCCGTGAGTCGGACATGACTACACGGCTTGACGGCTCCCAACAACAACAGACAATTGCTTTGGTTATATGAGGAAATTAAGGCTCTAGCAAGTTAGGAGGCCAAATGGAGTTATATAAAATGTACTTTATCATACATCCAGTAAGGAACAGATCAGGGACTCAAATCCAGATCTTGCTCCAAAGTTCATTCTTTTCTTTCCTCTCTCCCTCTCTCCCTTTTTTCCTTCCTTCCTTCCTTCTTCTCCCTTTTTCTTTCTTCTTATCATATTGTTCCCTATTAGAGTTTCAAGCAACTTAAGTATCTTATTTTACACACCTGTAATCCTAGCAACGCAGGAGGCAGAACCAGGTAGATTGTGAGTTCGAGGCCACAGGCAGTCTATGTAACTTAGCAATAAATAGCCTGTCCCAAAATAAAAAATAAAATACAAGCTAGGAATACAGCCCAGTGATAGAGCACTTGCAAAGTATATGTGAGACCCTGTGTTCAGCCTGCCATTATCAAAATAAGATAAAATAAAAAAATTTAAAAGTAGCCAATTCCAAGTTTTATGGAGAAGATAGCATGAATAATTAAAATATTTGGGGAAGCCCTGAGTGACAGTGTTGAAGATTTCTCACTCAGCTCTTTTTTCTCACTCAGTGAAAGCCATGCCTGGGCTATTTCCAGGACAGCTGCCTCAATGGATGGATGGGTTTCCTTCCTGGCAGCAGGCCCCTCCCACTGATGAAGCTGGCTACTGCACAGAAAGAGAAAGAAAGATGAGAGGCAGATACCATAGAAGACTGACCTAGTGTGCAGAAGAGTCTTGATAAATTTGAGAAGAACTGTAATTTTCCTTCAGTACAACTCACACCTCATGTTTAACTGAACAGAACCTTTAACTGGAAACGATCATCAGGGAAGCAATCAGAGTAGGAAAGAGCACAGCCAAGGAGCCAATGCTGACAGAGAGCTATGCCCATTAACTTGACCAAGGTGTTTATTCTCCAACTGCCATTGGCTGAGAGATGCTCCCAGGGGTGCTAGTTCCCTGCACTGACCAAACAAAGGTACAGTTCTGGAAATCCTTCCTGCAAGATGCTCAAAATGGGTGCAAAGGGCTAATGAACAGGGCTTGGAGAGCCTCTGCTATATGTGCATTTATTCTAGAAAGACCAGAGCAATGCTAAGCCCACCTGGATCCATGAAGACACAGAATAGGAACATACTTTCCCCTTTGTAGTCTATATAGTGGATGCACCCTACCCAGAGCTCTGAAAGTATATTATAGCAGCATAAACATCCCCAAATATGTCAAGATATGGAGAGGCAGCTGTTCATCTCTCTTTTGAAGGATGCAGGCAATGTTGGTTGACCTCTATTATAGAACTGGCATAGATTAGCTGAAATAATACTTTAACAGTTTTTTAGTACCCAACTATATGTTCTGTTATAAGGAATAGCAAATGTTTAATCATAAATATTTTAATGGCTTCAGGGATTCATGGTATTCAATGACCATGTTAAATGATAATAATCACATCTGGTTTATTACTATAGTAATTCAGCAGCTTCTCTTCAGCAGTTATTTTTTATTATATGTGCTGTGCTACTGTCATGGTCATTTATAGCAGTAATATTTTAAAGTGGCTCATTTGTTTGTTTAAGGACAGTTTCACAATATATTTCTGTATTAATATACATTTTGTACTATTATTTCCAAGCTGCTACTAGAAAATTGATCCTAGCCTGTTATGACTGGAGAGGCAAGAGACACATGAAATGTCCAAGCAGGGATGCAGTTGGGGACCAGATGGGGCTGTCCTGGTGCCCAGTGGGGTTTTCACTATTGTTGTTGAGCATTATTCATAAATGAAGAAGTGCAGGAAGAGTTAAGAAATAATAATAAATGTAAAGGAAGTCACGGATTTTGGAGTCATTTCATCTAAAATGCCATCCCCGAGGCAAAGGTGTCTGGGAAGAGCCCTGAGGCACACGGTTTGCAACGCCTGAGCTGGCCATGAGGCCTTGGTAGCCTCTGGTTTTCAATAACACAATGACAAGGAGGAGGCGAAGAATGAACAAATGTGAACGTGAACTTGCCAGAGAGAAGCAAGAGCAAATCTAGGTTAACCTCTTGGTGGTTTTGCCACTGGCATCAATTTCAGATCTGCTCCACGTGGGCATGGTGTGAACTGCTGGGATGCAGGTGAGCAGCAGCCCCTCGGTGGCTGTCCATCTGACTGGTTCCAGCAGCTGGTATCACACGGGCTGTGGGTCATGCCTGCTACACCGTTACCCCTTCTGGTATGCCACAAGGTGTTGCAAGAGATGGGATGAATATTGGCCTGGGATCATCCATTGCGCCTTAGGAGGTAAAGGGATGGGAAGGAGACCTTAATAACCCAGGGGAGTTAATTTTCTGTGACATTCTGATGAACCAGGTTGTAGAAATTCAGAGGAGCCTGAAGAAGGAAACTGGCAGACTCTGGCTTTGCTTCCTCTAGCCTGGATTCTGATTGGTTTGGTGACAGAGGGCAAATGGCTTTTATGGCTATGAATGATGTATGACCATAAAATGGTCTGTAACCAGAAGTGCCAACTGACATGCCTGCTGATTTAACGGACACCCAGGGTTATATTTGCAGAGACGCTTAAGTAAACACGTGCTAGGTTTGAGGCCGTTTACTAAGCAATCATTTCTCCTGCTCTTCCTTTCCATTTTATTTTACTTCATCATAAAAATGAGGATAGTAAAGCCACGATTCCCTTTTTTATAATAATGAAGATTTACACATCATAGTGGCAGTTCCTCTTCCTCCCTTGCCTTCTCCTGTCGGGCTCTTTTTCTGAGTTCTACCTGCAGGGGTAGCTGTGACAGGCACCAGGAGCCCAGGCAAGGTTGGAAGCATAGCTACTTTCAAGGAGCTGCCCCTTAGGAATGGGAGAGATGCTGGCTAGTTTGCTTTCACATTTAGAGTGTTAGGAAAAGAAATCCTTGAGATCATGGTGAGATCAATGGATCAAGAAAATTTCTGTTCAGCTACAAATCAGCAAAGGCATTAGAGACAAGGAAGACGATCTTCCCATGATGGTCCACACACTGGGAAATATCCCACGAGCTCATTGCCTTCTTTAGCTTTGGGTTTCTCTAGTTCTCTGGCTATACCCAGAGCAATGAGGATGAATGCAAAGTTAGTTTTGATCCGAGAGCTAGGTTTTTATATGGGCACTGAAGGGTCTTTGTTGTTTGTTGTTAGGTGCCATCAAACTGGGTCCAACACATATCGGCCCCATGTACAACGGACGAAACACTACTCAACACTGTGCCATGCCCAGCATGATGTCTGTGCTTCTCTGCTATTCATTGAGTTTTCAATGGCTGATCATTTTTTGGGGATGGGCTGCCAGGTCCTTCTCCAAGAATGGTCTTTATAGGAATATAAATTTTACTATATGTGGAAGTTTTCTCAAACAAATTAATCAGCAATTCATGAGACATCAGAAAGCAATTCTGGGCTATCTCTGTGGAAACTATCTACATAAGACCCATTGATTTTATGTTCCAAGCTAAGTCAGGAATGGCAAACTAATTCCCAACTTCTTCCACTGAATATCAACTGGATCTCATCATCTCTTTCATGGGTCTCAAGCAGACACCACCTGTTGCTGTGAATTGGCACTCAGGTTAAAACCTCTTTGCCATTCCTGTTCTACAAGCTTTAGCTCTTTACTTTCTAAGAAAAGGAATCTACAGAAGTTTTCACTTTTATCAACTGTCTGAATATTTTTTAACTAATGGAATTTTTTTTTTAAGGAATATGTAACCAAATGCATGTAATAGTTCTGACAAGGTAAAAAGAAAGTTCATTGCAGGAAAAGTTTCTATCTTAAGCAGAACTAGAACCCAAGGGTATATAGAAAAATATTACCATAAAAAGACAACTAAATGGTAGAGAAGTCTTTGATGGGAGGGTGGGATGGGCAGAAGCATACAAGAGGGTAAGGGGGAACCTATATGAATAATATACAACAAAATGCATATATGGAAATGTCACAATGAAAAGCATGCCAGAATGAATCACATTAAGGTGTACATTAAAAATTTCCAATAAAAAAAAAGAATATGTAACCCTGTGAATCCATCTGATTCTGGTCCCTTTTTCAATGGCCATATTTTTATTAGTAATTTTTTAGTTAATGTACAACTTAATGGGTTTCATTATGACATTTCCATACATGCATATCATTGTATATTGCTCATGTTCACCTCCCCTGTTTCATGATGCCCCTCACCCTTATCCCCTTCTTCCCCACCAATGGTCTCCATTCTACCTGGATGTCATGTTTGTGTGTATATATGTTGTTGTTGTTAGGTTCTGTTGTGTGTATAAATATGTCTATATAACTCTATATTATATAATATATGTCTTTTATATATACACATATATCTCTGCCTGCAGCCATAGCACTGTGGCATCTGATTCTATCAGATCTTGGAAGCTAAGCAGGGTCGGGCCTGGTGTACTTGGATGGGAGACCACCTGGGAACACAAGATACTATAGGCTTGGGAGAAGGACTTGTTAACCCCTTCCTAAAAATCAATCCACCATTGAAAATCCTATGAATAACAGAGAAGCACTGACAATAGTGTTTTGCTTATTGTACATAGGGTTGCTATGAGTCGGATACCAACTCCACAGCACCTAACAGCAAGAACATGTATCTCTCCAGATTTTGCCTTAAAGGCAAAACATGTGATATTTCTCTTCCTTTCCCCCATTTCCCTTATTGCCCCTCCCCCTTCTCTTTAGTCCCTTTTATCCCCCCATATGGCCCCCTTTCTACTTTCATGACCTATATATTTTAATTGAATATATATTGAAATCTAATATCCACATATGAGAGAAAACATGATGTTTTTCTTTCTGAGTCTGGCTTATTTCATTTTAAAGTGATGATCTCTAGGTCCATCTATTTTCCAGAAAAGCCATAATTTTGTCCTCCTTTATGGAGGAATAAAATTCCATGGTGTGTATATACCACATTTTCCTTGTCCACTCATCTGTTGATGGACACCTAGGTTGTTTCCCTACCTTGACTATTGTGAACAGCGCCACAATAAACATGGCTGAGCAGGTATCTCTGTGATATGTTGACACATAAATGTTCCTTTGGATATTTACCAATGGTGGTATAGTTGGGTCATATAATAATTCTACTTTTCATTTTTTGAGGAACATCCACACTAATTCCATAGTGGCTGCATCAACCTACATTCCCACTAGCAGTGTACTAGCGTTCTTTTCTCCTCACATCCTAGTCAGCATTTGTTGTCTGTTTTGTTGATGCTAGCCATTCTTACTTGGGTGAGGTGGTATCTCAAGGTAGTTTTGATTTGCATTACCCTGATGGCTAATGATGTTGAACATTTTTTTCATATGATTATTGGCCATTTGTATTTCTTCTTTTGAGAATTCTCTAGTCAGTTCATTTTCCCATTTTTTTGATTAGATATGTTGGTGTTCAAAATTTTTAGCTCTTTATAGGTTATAGATATTAATCCCTTGTCCAATGTATAGCTGGTAAAATTTTTCTCTCATTCTGTAAGCTTTCTTTACTCTGATAATTGTGTCCATTGCTGTGCAAAAGCTTTTTAACTTTATGCAATCCCATTTGTCAATTCTTACCATTGTTTTCTGCACTATTGGGGTCCTTTTCAGAGAGTCCTTGCCTGTGCCTATGTCTTGAAATGTTTTCACTGTTTTCCTCTAGCAGTTTCAAAGTTTCAGATCTTACATTAATATCTTTGATCCATTTTGAACTGATTTTCACACAGTGAGAGGGAAAGATCTAGTTTCAGTGGACAGGTTTCAACCGAGCTTCCAGAGTAAGACAGACGAGGGAGAAGGACCTGGCAGCCCACTCCTGAAATAATTGGCCATTTGAAAACCCTGTGAGTAACAGAGAATCATGGTCAAATATAGTGCCAGAAAATGAGCCCCCCCAGGCACTCAAAAGGCAACTGGGGAAGAGTTGTCTCCTCAAAATAGAGTCGTCCTTATGATGGAAATAGAGCAGTATCCTTGGGACCTATATTTGCTAATGTAGCACAACTCAAAATGAGAAGTAACACAGTGTCAGCAACAATGGGCTCAAATATAATAAAAGATTGTACAGATAGAACAGTGTCAGGTAGTGTTTCTTTCTGTTATATATAGGGTCGCTATGAGGGGGACCAGACTCAAGAGAACCTAACAACAACAACAAATGAGGATATCTAGTTCTCCCAGCACCATTTGTTGAAAAGGCTGTCTTTTCTCCAAATTATATTTTTTGCACCTTTATTGAACATCAGGTGGCTATGGCTATGTGAGTTGATTTCTGAATCCTCTATTATATTCCATTGGTCTCCATGTCTGCTTTTGTGCCAGTACCGTGCAGTTTTTGTTACTATGGCTATGTAGTACAATTTGAAACCAGGTACTATGGTCTTCCCTGCCTTGCTCTTTCTGCTCAGGATTGCTTTAATGATTTGGAGTCTTTTGTGCTTCCACATGAATTTTAGGATTGTTTTTTCTATTTATGTGAAGCATGTCATTGGGATTTTGATGGAGACTGCATTAAATCTGCAGATTGCTTTTGGTAATATAGCCATTTTCACAATATTAATTCTTCTGATCCATGAGCATGGGAGATCATTCTACCTCTGGTGTCTTTGATTTCTTTCTCAGTATTTTAAAGTTTTCATTATAGAGGGCTTTCATCTCCTTGGTTATATTTATTCCCAGGTATTTTATTTGTTTTGAAACTATTGTGAATAGGATTGTTTTTCTGATTTCTTTCTCAGCCTCATCATTATTGGCATGTAGAAAAGTTTCTGGTTTTTATATGTTGATTTTGTATCCTGCTACTTTACTGAAAGTGTTAAACAGCTCTAAGAGTTTTATGGTGAAGTCTTTAGGGTCTTTTAAGTACAGGATTATATTATCTGCAAATAGGGATAAATTGACTTCTTCCTTTCCTATATTATCCCTTTTATATCCTTCCCTTGCCTTATTGCTGTGGCTAAGAGTTCAATAACTACATTGAATAGCAATTCAGAGAGTGGACACTCCTGTCTCATTCCTGATTTTAGAGGAAATGCTTTCAATTTTTCCCCAGTAGTATGATGCTGGCTGTAGGTTTTTCATATATTGTCATTGTTATGTTGAGGTATATTCCTTCAATTTCTAGTCTCTTCTGTCCTTCTATTGTGAAAGGATGTCGAATTTTTTCAAAGGCCTTTCCTGCATATGTTGAGATGACCATGTGAATTCTTTGAGTCTATTTATGTGCTGTATTATATTTATTGTCTTGCTTATGTTGAACCACATTTCCATCCCTGGAATGAAACCAATCTGGTCATAGTGTATGATCTTTTAAATGTGTTGTTGTAGTCAATTTGCAAGTATTTTATTAAAGGTCTTTGCATCTCTGTTCATCAGGAAAACCGGTCTGTCGTTTCCTTTTTTTGTTGTATCCTTATCTGGTTCTGGTGTCAGGGTAATATTAACTACACAGAATGAGTTTGGTAGTGTTCCTTCCATTTCTATTTTATGGAATAATTTGAGAAGCACTGGTGTTAATTGTTCCTTAAAGGCCTTGTAGAATTCAGCAGTGAATCCATCTGGTCCTGGGCTTTTCCTTTGTTGGAAGACTCTTTATTACTGCTTCAATCTCACTGCTCCTTATAGGTCTGTTTAAGTTGTTAATATCCTCTTGTTTTAATTTTGGTAGGTCATATATATCGAGAATTTATCCATCTTATCTAAGTTTTCTACATTGGTGACTTTCTGACCTTGGTCCTGTATTGATTTCCTTACTTCATTTATCTGCTTGTTTGTGTACTCTTTAATGTCACAGGTTATTTTTACAAATAGACTTTTGAATTCTTTGATGAAATGTCAATTATACATTGTCTTTGGATTCAGTAGATAAATAGTTATGGTCTTTTGGAAGAGATGTATTGCCTTGCTTTTTCATGTTTCTTATGTTTCTGATTTATGATTTGTGCATTTGGTAGGATGGATATCTCTTCCTGTTTTATTTGAAGATCTTGGTGAGTGGCTTTCTCTTGAGATCTCAATCCCTAGTACCACTCCCAGAGGAGAAGACAAACCACTGTAACAAGTACAATACCTGACCAAACACATATAAAATCAGTAAAGCCAACTACTACACCACCAATGCCCAAGGAACAGAAAGTAGTGACAATAATATAGAGTAAGCTATGAAGTTACAAATCACGTAGGGTGAAGGTAAAAAATAGTATTTGCCTGAAATAAAAAAGGGGAGAGTAGAGAAATAGGAGAAAGAAAGAAGCAACAAAGGTTAAGAAAGGAAAAAGAAGACATAAGAAAGGAGATGAATATTAGGAAGAGTGAGAAGAAAGAACAAAAGAAAAAAATCCAATCATACAATGAAAAAAACGTATAAACAAAATTAGGTAAACATAAGAAGAACAGTAAGCAGTAAAAATCCTAAGGGATTTCCTTTCTGAAAATAATGTCAAAGCCAGGTGCAATGGCACATGTCTGTAATCCTAGCAACTCAGGAGGCAGAGGCAGGAGGATTGCAAGTTTGAGGCCAGAAGCAGCTAGTGTAACTTAGACCATGTCTCAAGATAAAAAAGTAAAATATGGGTCAAGGGTACAGCCAGTGGTAGAGCACTTGCAAAGTATATGTGTGGCCCTGGGTTTAATGCCCAAGTACCATAAATAAATAAATAAATACATACATACATACATACATATATACAGATACTAGAAATAGAGTTGATAGAAAAAAGACACACAGGTAGCAAAAGATAAAAAAGAAAAATGATAAAAATTGCATTAAAAAAGAGAAATGAGGAAAAGAAAATTAACGATGAAAAGAAGAGGTTAAAAAAAAAAAAAGAGCCAGACACCATGGTGTACACCTCCGATCCTAGCAATCTCCAATCTCAGAAGGCTGAGGCAGGAGGACTTAGGCCAGAGACAGCCTATGCAACTCAATGATACTCTGTCTCAAAACAAAAACAAGAAAAGGAATAGGGGTACTGCATAGTAGTATGGCACTCGCCCCATGAAAAATCCTGGGTTCAATCCCCAGCTGGAGTGACTTCATTCTGTGTCCTCTCATATTGGAGTCTTAGGTGACGATAGTATACAATTGAAGATGGAGGATTTTATCTGACCTCAGCTCAGAGTTGCAAGTTTCCACAGTTACCTCTCAGGAAATTGGGTCATCTCTTCTCCCCAGGGTTTGGGGCTATCCTCTCTTTTGCCTGAGACGCTTGCTGCCTGACCCTCTCAGTGCATCAGGGACCCACATACCCCCCTCACTATAACCGTCTTCTTCAGCTGTGTCACAGCCTGAGGTTATGGCAGATTACCCCCAGCCTCCCTCAGCAGTGATTATTCTTCATTTTCAGCTCCCCAGAGTAGCTCAATCTCACATAATAGGTTCCTTAACAAGATGGCACCTAGTCACAGCCCTTACAGATATGGGATGTGGTAAAATGAATTTCTTCTCCAAAGCTGACCCCTCCAATCAGGAAGAACTGTTGTCTCACCAAATCCCCCAAATGGATCCAGCATCTTCAAGAACTGTGAGCTTGTCCTGCGGGACTGCCAGTCTGCCTGCCAGGGCTGGCTGGTGTACCTTTTTGAGCAAGGGTTCCACTTCCGCTCTTCTGCTGGGGAGCCACAGCTAGAGGTGTGTCCTGCTCACTCCCTCTAGATTCTCAGTTTTGTTCTGAACTCTAAGACTACCCTATAACCTCCTTTGTGATTTCTGTGCTTTTCCAGTATTTCTGTCTTTGGAATAGAGTCCATTTCTTCCTATTCTGACTTCTTTGTTTTATCATGTCACATGGAGGCTGCCTCTAATTCGCCATCTTACTCCATGGTCAATGGTAAATTTTCAATCTACTTTCTTCTATGGTAATTGGCCTACTCAAGTTTTCATTTCTTCTTGGATCAATTTTGGTGATGTTTAGTCAAATTTCAAAGGGTTACTCTATTTTATTGGTCTTGGAAACCAGGTTTTTTTGTTTATTTATTCATTCTTTCTGCTGTTTTTGTTTGCTTCCTATACCATTTATTTCAGATTTTACCTTTAGTAATTTGTCTTTAGGGTTTCATTTGTTTTCTGCATTACTATTTTTGTCATTGTCATTTCTCTACATGTCTTAGGATTAGTACTTAGGACCTTTAAAATAATAGTTGTTAGGTGTTGTCGAGTCGGTATCTGACTCATAGCGAACCTCTGTACAACAGGGGAAACACTATTGTCAGTGCTTCTCTGCTGTTCATAGGGTTTTCGATGGCAGATTGATTTTTGGGAGGGGGTTTCCAGGTCCTTCTCCCAAGCCTGCAGCTTCTGGTGTTCCCAGGCAGTCTCCCATCCAGGTACTAACCAGGCCCGACCCTGCTTAGCTTCCGAGATCTGATGGGATTGGATGCCACAGGGCTATAGCTGCAGGCTTAAAATAATAGAAGCATGCCCAAATTACTATGCATGGGCCAAATCAGAACCATGGACCGTTTTAATACAATTTAGGGGCTAAGAATGTTTTCACATTTTTAAAGGACTGCAAACAAAACAAAATCTATGGGAGGGACCATGAAGCTGACAAAAGCACTCCCCCTTTACAGAAAAAAATCACTGACCCTTAATACAAGAATTTGAGGCTATTCTTCTTCTGATTACAGCTGTCACTCTATCCCATGGATTTATATGAATTGTTATACTATCTCTAGATTTCTGGATATTTTATAATTTATCTTTTAATTTCATCTTTTATTAATTTTTTTGGCAGTACTAGGGAGCTGAACCCAGGGCCTTGCACATACTTTTCAAGTGCCCTACTACTGAACCGCACCCCCAGCATGTTTTTGACCTTGAATTTTGAAACAGAGTCTCACTAAGTTACATAGGCTGCCTCTGGCCTCGAACCTGAGATCCTCCTGCCTCCGCCTCCCAAGTTGCTGAGGTTACAGTTGTGCCCACCGCACCTGGCATTAATTTCATCTTTTATCAAAGAATTATTCAAGTACATTTCATAATGTCTATCTTGCTCATGGGATGGGATTTAGCTCAGTTGGTAGAACACCACTCTGCTATCTCTGAGGTCTTGAGATTCAATTCCCAGTACCACTAAAATGGGAGAAGGATGTGGCAAATCCACTTCCTAGGCAATCCCAAAACAATCAGCCATTGAAAACCCTGTAAGGATGGCTATGAGTCTGACACTATTGGACAGCACCTAACAACAACAACATCTTGCTCATCTTTTGATTATGTCTAGCATTAGCAGCTTACAATAATAAAGTGTGGCTAATCTCTGTTCTTTAGTTTGATATAGTCCTTTCCAATCCTTTCATCCTATTGGCTATTTCTGTCTGGTTCCATTGACATTTTTTGGTTTCACTACACTTGCAGTAATTTATTTTTCATCTAGTATTTTTAACTTTTCTAAACCCATGTTCCTCCATCCCCTGAACCCTTTTCATAAGATAAAATCTCACTCTTTTATAATAATTGACATTCAATATAACTTAAATATTGAGATTAAAATAAAGCAAAGAAGAGTTGGGTATAATGGTGCACACTGTAATCCCAGCACTGAGGAGGCTGAGGCAGGAAGATTGACCTAAGTTCAAGGCTAGCCTGGTTGACCTGATGAGTTCCAGGCTAGCCTGGGCTATGCAGCAAGACCTTGTCTTTAATTAATTAATTAAAATAAATAAATCAAAGTAATGGGACAATATATTGCTCTTTTTTCAAAGTGCACACTTGTAAAATACCGGTTCCATCCCTACGGTTAAATGTCACCACTTCATAGAAAATTGCTCTGGTCTATGTCATATTTCTGGTTTGGTGGGGCTCCATTGACTCCTTTTTCACTGCACCATCTTCACTATAATCCAGATGATAGGTCTTCTCAGTGGACTGTGAGTGATATATACAAATGTATCTCAACCTGGACATTGGCAAACCTGCTGGCTTGGTAAACCAAAGATATCTAAGAACATAAACTACAAAGGAAGAAGTGACATTCATGTACGTCATGAGTATACAGTGGACCAAATAAATGATTCAATGACCTGGCCTTCCCAGGAAAGAAACATTCAGTTTCCATGAGCTATCTCAAAATTTTAAAGGCCATAATACACACCAGAGATTGTGACGCAAAAAGACCACCTGGTCACCCAGGCTGAAGGTAGCATTTACCTTTGCAAATTCACTTATCTAGACTCTAGCCTCAGCTCTATGGAGATATCATTTCATCCATGCCTGCAAATTGATTGCACCTGGGGACACTGTTTCATGGTAGTAAGTCTGAGACAAACCAGTCTAATAAATAATATGCCAGCTTATTTATTTACCATGAGAAAAGGAGCTACTCTGTGCATGAAAGAGTCTTGTGTGCATGACTAGCACATCAAAGTAAAGTCAATGTGCTAAGGTCATTAGCACATTGCACTCTCTTCTTCCTTCTGTGTATTTCTATGGTTATGTCAAAAGTATCACTGAGTTCACAAGCAGATGAATGGGTAAATAAAATGTAGTATATACATCCAATGAAATATGATTTGTCAATAAAAAGGAATAAAGTACTGATACATACTACAACATGGATAAAACTTTAAAACTAAGGGAAATGCTAAGGGAAAGAAGCTTGTCACAAGACATTGCATATTATATGATTCCCTTTATATGAACTGTCCAGAACAAGCACATCTATAGAGATAGAAAGTTGATTTTTGTCTAGGAATGGAGAGAGAGTTGGGGAGTTGGAGAGTGGAAGGTAATAGCTAAAAGGCATGGGACTTCTTTTGGGGATGATGAAAATATTCTAGAACTAACTATGGTGATGGCTGCACAACTCTATGACTGTATGATGAACCATTGAATTACATATTTTTAAAGGGTGAGTTGAATGGTATTGAATTATACCCCAATAAAGCTGCTACAAAAATTTCTTTAAAAAGGATCACTGAGATAGTTTTGGGTCATAGTGCATCCCAGTCTATGTCTTCACATCTCTGCATTTTCATATAAGAACATTTTGTTCAAAGCTATGTCCTCCTGACAGTTGATGGCCAAAGTGTAAGAAAGTAGGGAAAACCCAACCACCATTAAAGCCTTGACCTGTGTCACCATCACTGACACTCTAGCAGCCAAGCAAATCACAAGGCCAAACCCAATGTCTGTGGAGGAGAAGATGAATATTCTGCCTCTCTTCTGGGAGTCAAATGGGACAAGGACCTGGCAGCCCACTCCTGAAACAATTGGCATTGAAAACCCTATAAATAACAGAGAAGCACTGACACAGTGCCGGGCATAGCACAGAGTCAAGAAGTGTTTCATCTGTTGTCCATAAGGTTGCTATGAGTTGAACCTGACTCAATGGTACCTAACAGCAACAACCAAGAATCACTGCCAGTGTAAGAGAGAAAAGGCTGTGCATGTATGGTCCTATTACAGAGAAAGGGTAGAGAATTTGGAACAATAGTAAAATCCACAAGTGTTATTTTCTGAGGTTCATAGAGGTATGTGGCCCTGGCACAATGGAATGCTGGTCCTCTTGGGTCTCCTCACCCTGACACCCGGGGAGCTCAAGGCCACCACTTCCACTGAACATAGTTTTCCTTGATTTTATTTTCTATTGACAAAAAATTTGGGATTTTTTTAACTGTTGTAAAATAAATTGAACCATGATTTTTGTGTTTCACAACTTGCAGAGTTGACTTCATCTACTTTGATAATTCTATCTTATCATGATTCTAACATTTGTAATTTCTTTTTCTCTAGAAATCCAGGGGATGTGTTAGAATGAAATTTGGCTGAAATAACAGAGACCCAAAATAACACTACCCTAAGCAAAATAAGGGCTGGGATTTAGCTCATTTGGTAGAGCACCACTGTGCAGTCTATGAGGTGTCGAGTTCGATTCCCAGCACCACAAAAATGGGAGAAGGATGTGGCAACCCACTCCCAAAGCAATCCCCAAATAATCAGCCATTGAAGACCCTATGAGGGTTGGTATGAGTCGGATACCGACTCGACGGCACCTAACAACAACAACAACAAGCAAAATAAAGTTTTATTTGTTTCTTGGGAAATCCTACAGGAAGCCATCCAGTGGGTGCAG
This sequence comes from Pedetes capensis, assembly GCA_007922755.1. Lineage (NCBI taxonomy): Eukaryota > Metazoa > Chordata > Mammalia > Rodentia > Pedetidae > Pedetes > Pedetes capensis. The sequence continues at coordinate 27,073 of VMDO01011621.1, forward strand.
CAACACCGCTCAACTTCAGTGTTATCAGATTAAGTGGAATCAGATGGCACCACCCAGACAGAGAGATTATGCAAGGGTTAAATTAGATAGTCGACAAAAAGTACTTAGTACAATGCCTGGACACAGTAACCCGGAAAAAAGTGATAGCTATAACTATTAATAGGTTTGAGAAGTGAAGTAACATAACAAGGTGGTGTAAGAAATGCAATTCACACCCACACGTGTTAGCCTTGAAACCCAGACTCAACATGTGACATATTCATAACGACATATGCAGTGTGCATGATGTAAGTTATGGAACAGAATAATACCATGAAGTAAGATGGGGTCTTCCAGTGCCTCCCCTGAATGGCTTGCACAAAGCAGATCGTCGATAAGTCTTTGAGAGATGAAAAGCAGATGAATGCTGATGTTGAACTCTTCCTTCCTCTTTTCCAATCTGATGCCCGCCCCTGCCAGGATGCCCCTTTCTCTGTGGACAGCAGGCAGTGGGCTACTTCTTCCAGTGGGATGTGGAATTGAGGACTTGGACATCTCCTTTCCCTCCTCGCTTGTATTCCATTTACATCCTGAGACCAGGTCCAGTGCACTCTGTTGTTCTCAGAAGCCCTCATTATTTGTATCATTTCAGATTTTAAAGATTTTTATTTTGCCAGGCGTGGTGGCTCACACCTATAATTTCAGCAACTTGGGAGGCAGAGGCAGGAGGATCACAAGTTCAAAGTCAGTGGCAGTCTGCGTAATTTAATGAGACCCTGTCTCAAGACAGAAAATAAAAAATGATCTGGGGGTACATCCCAGTGGTAGAGCACTTACAAAGTATGTGTGAGGCCCTGGGTTCAACCCTCAAGTAACACCACCCCCAAAAGATTTTTATCTTGCATCTCTTGCTCATGCAGATTCTATCCATTTTTCCCACCCATTCAGTGAGCACCAACCATGTGAAAAGACACCAATGATGGCACTGGGGTGCCAGTAATGAATTATAGCAGATAGGTTTCATATAGTTTAGGAGAGAAATGTTGTTGTTTGTTAGGTGCTGTTGATTCAGTATCTGACTCATAGAGACCCTGCGTACAACAGGCAAAACACTATTGTCAGTGCTTCTCTGTGGTTCATAGGTTTTCAATGGCAGATTGATTTTTAGGAGTGGGTTGCCAGGTCCTTCTCCCAAGCATACAGGACCTGGTATTCCCAGGTGGTCTCCCATCCAAGTACTAACCAGACTTGACTCTGCTTAGCTTCTGAGATCTGATGGGATCAGATGCCACAGGGCTATGGCTGCAGAAAAGTAAAATCTGTAACATGTCAGGAAGTGATAGATTATGAGAAAACTCAAACATAGGAGTGGAGTGTGGAAGAGAAAGTGCCAGGGGGCCACCAGCACAACGTCACATGGGGCTGATGAGGAGGTCTCCTGATGAAACAATATTTGGGAAAGACCTGAATAGGGTGAGGGAGTGACCCAAGATGCCAACTGAGCAAAGCATTTAAGAAAATTCAGGTATCTGTGGGGAGGACTCCAGCCAAAGGGTCAGGAAGACCAGCATGGCTGGCGCAGAGGGAGACACAAAAGAGGGCACACTGAGATCCGAGAGGAACAAGAGCAGGGATGGCTGTGGCCTTAGTGACCACTGCATGAATCTTGAACATTATTCTGCCAAAGTTTCAGAAAAGACAAAAATGCGCCAGGCTTTTCACTTAAAAACTGAAACCAGGAGCCAGGGGAGCCAGGCACGGTGGCTCACCTGTAATCCCAGCTACTTGGGGGCGGGGGGTGAGGCAAAAGGATCACAAGTTCAAGGCCTATCTGGGCTACATAGTTACTTCAAGGCCTACCTTAGCAACTTATCCAGACACTTTCTCAAAATAAAAATGCTTAAAGGTGGGGCTGGGGATGTAGGTCAGTAGTAGCATGCTTGCTTAGCCTACACAAAGTCCTGGGTTCAAATCCCCAGTGCCAGAAAAGACAATAAAGAAGAAAAGAAAAGAAAAGAAAAGAAAAAGAAAAGACAGGAAAAAGAAAAAAGAAGAGAAAAATGAAAAGGAAAGGAAAGGGAAAAGGAAAGAAAGGAAAAAGGCTCAAGATTGGTGGTACACACCAGTAATCCCAGCACCCAGAAGACAAAGGCAGGAGGATCATAGGCTCAAGGCCAGCCTGAGATACACAGTGAATTCCAGGCCAGCCCAGGGTATATAGCAAGCCATTATCTCAAAAAAATGAAATCAAGTCCCGTGTAGATCATCTCCTAAAAGGAAAGCCATGCTGATCCCCATTGCAGTTCCTACTCAGCACTCTCCTAAAGCTGCAAGCATACTTTCTCTCCAGGCAAATCCCCTTTACTTTTCTCTCCTTTTCTTCTGGGTCCCTGCAGAGCTCTTTGAAGATTTCCTGGGGACTCCCCCATGCCAAAGGGATCGATGAATGTTGATTCCTTTTACTGCCACTCTCAGTGCCTGGGGACTGCCAGGATCCCAGCCGTCTGGCCTCAAGGAGAGTCTCCTACTGGGCCTGGGACTCTGGCCAGCAGCAGGTTGTGGAGTCTGCAGTGAAGCGAAGGCAGATTGCTGGAGTTTGGTCAAGAGAACAGATGTGCATGGTGGGCCAATCTGACCGCAGAGAGACATTTCCCTGCACCTTTTAAAGGTGTACAATTGCCTGGTTAAGCCAAAGCAATTTGACACACATTACCATCTTCATAAACAGAGAGAGAGAGAGAGACAGAACCCTTCCTCCCCGAGGCTGTGCAAACGGTAGGAAAGGAAGCCAAGTACCTTGGAAATGCTGCAGCACAGCTACAGGGAACAAATGTCTGTGGGCCTGACAGCATATTAATGGCCTGGATGCTACCACACCCAGCCCAGAAGCAAAAAGCTATTGATCGTCTGTTCACTCTTCATTTCCAGGCATGACCGGCACCATCTTTATGCAGACGCCATTTAAAGGAGCCTCCCCTGCAGACCTTCCACTGCTTCAGCAGACACCCACCTGGAGTCTGCTCTTCTCAACGGTGCCTGCTACTTCTAGTCATCTCAGGGAACCCCAAGGAAAGTTCATGTCTTTATTTTGAAGACACTTAAAGCAGAGCAGGGGAGACCAGATGCACAGTAAGTGAAACACCCTGGGGCCACAGAGCAGGAATTTTGAGAGGGAGAGAGGACTTCCTAAATGAGAGGTTTCTCCTCTCTCCCTGGAACCTTCTCTGCCTCTCTCCACCACTGTCCCATTGCCTCCTGCCATCCGATCGAATGCACCTAGTGACTCCATCTTCCCCTACAAGGTTGGGCTCCGGGCTCAACTGCTGGGTGAATCTTCCCTGAAACCTAACCTCCTCCAGCACACATGCACTGCAAAGCCATGGAGCTGGATGCTCCAAAACCAACTACTCTTTGTTCTCTGAGACATCAAGTCAAGTGCTTTTCATGATATATGAAATAAGGGGGAAAAAATACCAAAAGTTACTCAAAATGTCAGTTTTTTCAAAAGTGGAGTTTGAGATATGCTAAAGCTTTCCTGAGGAAAACAGTGTGGTCTAGAAACATGAATGTGGCATCTGTGTCACCAAAATGGAAGGAGACTGTTGGAGCACAGGAGTATGGTGAGGGCCAGGGGAACAGAAGGTGTGGGGACCTTGGAGCATTTCAAGGAGTTAGGTTCTAAGACACAGAGGGGCAGGAGAGAGACCATGTGCAGCAGGAATGTGAATATCTAGAACACTCTCTGGGTGAACTCAGGGAGCTCATCATCAGGGGACAGGTGACTTCAAAAAAGGTGTTGTCACCCTGGAATCAGAGAAACTCAAAAGCTAGTGGAAGGAAGGCAGGAAAGTTCTGAGAAGGAACATTTCTAGGAGCAGAGTTATGGACAGAAGGGAAATTTAAGTAAGTGAAAGATGACAAAAACAGCTTGATCCACATGGTTAGCCCAGTTCATCTTAAAGATGAGCAGTGATCCTGAACATCGATCAGTGGGAGTACCCTGTCCTCTAAAAAGAGTCTCACACTGCAAAAAGGGAGTTTGAACCCTAAATCTCAATGGGTAGTTTTGAGAAGGAAAAGGTGATAGTAAGTTACCATGAAAGCACTTGATGAGATCGTTCACTTATTCGTCCCTTCATTCATGGAGCAAATATTTTTGATAACCAGTGTGTATTAAGGTATGCTGCTGGGTGCTGAGAGGGCTAAAGCATGACCCTATCTGTATCCAGACCCTCAAAACTTAAGTATAGGGTATCAAGTATAACTTATCAACTACACTCAAGATTTAAAAAACAATGTCATAGGTCACATGCTATGAAAGTCCAGAGAACAGTGAGGTTGTTTCCAAGCAGAGATCAGGAAAGTTTTCATGGAGGGAAGTATCATTTGGGCTGGGCTTTCATGGATAGACAGGCGTACATTACTTAAAAACCCTTACTTAACCCTTACTTAAAACCTTTACTTAACCCTTACTTAAAAACAGAGCCTTGAACATTGTAAACATTAATGAGGGTTTGCTCTTAATAACAACACTTCATGCCAATATGCTTGTTATTCCCCAAGGCAATCTGATGCCTTTCCTCATAATGGTCCTTCTACCTGGAATTCCCTCCCCTTCCCCAACTCCTTGCTCCCTGAACAACCCTCTGTCCATCTGTCAAGATTATCACCTCTGCACAAACACTCCCCTGCCCCCAGGATCCTGCCCTCACTCTGGTCTGCGCTCTTAGCATACCTCTGTGACACATCTGCTATCCAACCGGGGGTAGGGGGCACGTAGCTCCAGGTATCTACTGTGAGCATCCAGAGGGCCCTGCCTGGCTTAGACTGACATTCACTCACTGTCAGGCCAGAGCAGACACTGGATGAATGGAGATGAGAAATGAAGCCACAGGGTAAATGAGATGGCCAAGTGTTGGGAGCAGACATAAGGGTAAAAGATTGATCTTTGCACACTGTCTATATTTTAGGAGACAGGAGGATGAAAACCTACCCCAGGGTAAAGCCCAGATGGTGGACCTAAAAGGTGACCTGGAACATTTTGGGGGTATCCATTGCTCATGTTCCATCAGAGAAAAATAGCATCCCTGTCATTGTGGGGTTATTTTGTGGAGAAAAGATTTCCACCTTAAAGATCCTTGTCCCCACCATACAACCCTCATTCTAACATATTAGTAAACAGTTATGCAGGGCAGCGTCTTTTATTTCACTGTCCTTGTACCATCTGGGTCTATTTCCTACCCCAAAAAAGGCAGGAGTGAAAGCACCTGCTTATACTTGGGGGGCTCATCCAGAGCCATCTGCAAATTGCCTGGTGGGGTTCCCTATGTCTGGATGGGAGCCCAGGCAAAGGGGACATGCTTCATTTAAGAAAGTTACAAGGGAAGAATCACATCTATTGTTTTGCAGTCTAAGATACCAAGGGGGCATGCTGTTTGGTACTTCTGCCTCCTTCCCTAAAACATGGGTCGCATGAGATGCCATTTGCTTTGAAAATCAAAACAAAAATTTCACTCTGGCTAATTCACCACATTCCAAAAGGGTGACAAGGGCTGAGTTTCACAGTTAATTCCTTCTTCCTCAGGACCTTCAGATTCCTCTTCCAGAAAAGTCTTGGTGCACACGATTTTAATTTTCAGCATGTTCCATGACAAAGACGGGCATTCCTCCCACCTCATGAAGGCATTGTAATCTAGCTTTTTCTGAGGAGGGATGTGGCCAGATGCCATTCTAAAGCCTTATTTATGGCAGAAGTTGGCAGTCAGCAGCCTGTGTTATAAAACACATGCTATTTGTCAATGAAATACAATGCTCAAACAAAAAATATAGCATGTTTACTTATAAACTCAGCCACTTCCCCAGACAATAAAACAAGCTGGCTTTTCATCAGACATTTTCCTTAAGCCATTGTGGAAATTCCTTTCCTTCTCCTGGCTCCAAAAGGAGGTCAGTCTGTTCCAAATTCTACACCACTGTGGAAATTCTAGTAAGAGAAGGGAGGTAATTTAGAGTTTATTAATTTGTAACATTGTGTACATCAATGGCCAGTCTCCTATCTCTCTTGAACATCCAAGCAAGAACAATATCTCAGTAAATTTTGAATGATTCCTTGAAGGATTACAGGGAAGCTCTTCCTCTCCTACTCTTTCTTAGCTGTGTGATGAGCAAGTCATGATTCTCCAGAGCCTTAGGTCACCATGAGAATACAGTTAAAATGTAGACCTTTAAGTCGTAACATTGTTCTGATATGTTTTATGAGAAAATTTGGTTAAGGAATTAATTTGTACATTTTGAACACTTGATATAAAAAAAAATGAAATGCTACTAATTATTGAGAGCCTGCAGCCTTACCACTGTGGTGTCAGACCCCATCAGATCTCAGAAACTAAGCAGGGTCAGGCCTGGTTAGTATCTGGATGGGAGACCACCTGGGAACATCAGGTACTGTAAGCTTGGGAGAAGGACCTGGCAACTCACTCCCAAAAAATAATCATCCATTGAAAACCCTATGAATAGCAGAGAAGCATAATAGTGTTTCATCTGTTGTACATAGGGTCGCTATGAGTTGGACACTGATCCAAGGGTACATAACAACAATTATGCAGATTTTTGGTTATTTTTTATTTTTTAAATTTCTCTTTTAAATCAACTTTGCTAAAGTCTTTTTATACACAGAATGCCTCCACTTTAAGTGCACAGTCCGATTAGTTCTGAGAATTGTGTACACCCTTGTGTAGCTATCCTCTTAGCCAATAAACATGCTCTTTCCATCACCCAAACATTTCCCTATCCCCTTTGCAGTCAGTGTTCCCATCCTTAACATCAGGAAACCATTGCGATGCTTTCCACTGCTATAGATTAGTTTTGCCTTTTCTTTGAGTTACTATGAGTGAAATCACACACTGTGTAGTCTTTTATGTCTGGATCCTTTCATTCCACATAATGTGGCTGAGATTCAACCATGTTGCTACATGAATCAGTAGCTCATTCCTTTACATTGCAAAGTAATATTCCATCAGGAGGATGCCCTATACTTTGCTTATCTACTTAATAGGGGGATATTTTCAAGACATTTTAAAAATAAAAATGACCCTGAAGAAATAACCTGTTACTGCATGTGTCCTCATCAGTTCCCAAGCCTTTGGAGAGCTGAGACTGTGCCTAACTTAGGCTTATCTGTCCCATACTTGACACATAATTGGCTTCCAATGCATGTCCATTGAATAAACAAAAGAATGAATGAAAGAATGAGGTCAGTTTTGTATGGTGGAACCATAAAAAGAAACAGAGCTTCCTGAATTTTGCTACTTTCCCAGAAGAGCTATTTATTTCCAAAAATGTATTCATACTCACCATGGACACCATGTGCCCCTTTTCTTAGAGGAAGCAGGCAGCTTGGAATAGAACCAGAAAGGTCTTGCTTCCCACCAGAAAGGGCAAAATCTCAGAAAACAGGGCTCCTGCCCCAGCTACTATCTGGCTCCACTACTTTACATGTCATGTCTCAGTTTCCTGGTCTGTATTTTATAGCATTTCATGAGGATTTGCTGCACAAATGCCTCTGCAGTCTACATGTGCCTGAAAAAAAAAAAATCTTCTCATGAATCAACTTACTTGCTGATTGTGAGACTTCACTTGTCCAGGAAAGAAGAGATAGCCAGGCACAGCTGATGCGCAGTCCTCAGTCCGGAAGGCTGCTGCCCAGAGGGTCAGCGTTCCTGCCCAGAAGGTACCCTGGACCTGGCCACTCTGCTTTGAAGCCATGAGGGGCAAGAGTCTGCAAGGTTTCCCCATGCACCTCCCTCTCTGAGTACAGGAGACAGAGGCACCACCTATGCCTGGGAGAGCTGGGAGCCAGGCCTACCACACTCCAGCCCACAGGCCTCTTGGGAGAAGCCTGAGGAGGGCCACTCCCCTCTCTCCTTGCTCCTCCCAAACACTTGCTCTTTACCCTACATCCTCTACCCTCTCATCACATTGTCCCCTGAAGCCACCAATGCAGCTGATGGAGAGTACAGAGAAATATCAGAGGCTAAAAGAACAAAAGCCTGCCGCTGTAGCACTGTGGCATGGGATCCTATCAGATCTTGGAAGCTAAGCAGGGTCAGGACTGGTTAATACTTGGATGGGAGACCGCCTGGGAACACCAGGTGCTGTAGGCTTGGGAGAAGGACCCAGCAACCCACTCCCCCAAAACAATCAGCCATTGAAAACCCTATGAATAGCAGATAAGCACTGACAATAGTGTTTCACCTTTTGTACGTAGGGTAGCTATGAGTCAGACACCCAATTGAGGGCACCTAACAACAACAACAAAAGAACAAAGGGTCTCAATATGGTAAATTGTTGGGAGCAGGGTGTGCAATCAATTAACATTAGTTGTTGATATAATTAAGGGGGGGTGAAGAATGGGGAGCCTCCATCTGTAGGTAGAAATTAAAATGAGGCCTTACCACTAGGCTGGCCACAGGAGGCAGCTTTCCTTCCCTGCTGGCCCTGGGGACAGTGCCAGACAGTTTTCAACCCATGTGACCACAGTTCCATCCAAGACAATCTGAATTAATTTTGTGCATGAAATTTGGTGGCATGCAGTGCCAAATGTTTCGCTGAAATCAAGATGCTAACTTCCCTTCATTTCCTTGTTTTGTAAATCCTGTCAAAAATAAAAAAAAAGCCATGAAGTACGTCTGGCAACATTTGTCCTCTGCGCCTGGTGTTGCTCATTGTTCCCCATTCCCTTACCGCTGTCTGCACACCCAGTATTTGTTCTGGTGTATTTACCAGTCCCAGGGCTGGCCCAGCTTGCTGTCAGCTCTACGGATGTTGCCAAGTCTAAGATCCCTTTTAGGGACTTATTTTATTTAAAGAGCACCCCATTAATGGGCTTAATGGCCTTTCAATCAGCATGCATTGCCAATGAGGGAGAATTGATTTTCTGAGAATTCCTGTTCTGTGGGGCAAACAAACAGCCCTTCCTTTCCAGTGCAATTTGGCCAGCGAACACACGACACAGAATTCGGCTCCAGCCTAGACCTGGGTCTTTCCATGCAGTGGCTGCAGGTCTGTGGCCTTGCCCAGGACCACAATGAGCAAGACAGAGGGTCATGGGCACCTTGCTTAGGGAACCCTGTTTGAGGTGACTGTCATTCTCACAAAAGACCCACTGCCAGGTTTGTGCTGTCCTTTTCAATGAAGAATTACCCACAGAGGTTTGTCAGAGTCTAAGGAAATAAGGACCAACATCTCCAAATCCCCAGCAAAGGGAATCACACTTCTGCTGTCTGGAGCTCAGGAAACTGAAAGCAGTGATGGCGCACATGTGCTCTCCTTGGAAGACCGGATTCCACCCACATCTGGGCTGCCCTTCCGTTCATAAGACACTGTGCTCCGCACCCTGGGAGGTACAGTCCAGCATGAGGCCCCACTCCGGGCTTGGCTCTTCCAAGTTAGGAAACTCTTTTAGGTGTCGCTAATGCTCCTCTTCTTCCCACCTTCCCCCTCTCCTCCGCACTCCCCCCAAGAGTCCTTCCTGAAACCCCACATCTGCAATTGCCACAGCGGTGCCTGTGGACAGTGACAGTGTGCCAGGGTCCTCTCCTCTGCCATGTGCTCACACAGTAATCCTCTCCAGAAATGCCCTGTGAATGTGATTACACCTGCTGTCCCCACATGCCCTGTGAACCTGAGATTAAGGGAGATCAAGTCATTAGCAATGGAGCTAGATCCATCTGATGAGTAAATCTTTTCTCTCAAACCTATGCTTACTTTGCCTTCTCTTGCTTTTACCAGAATCTCTGGCTTCCCAGTGAATCCACACCAACAGGTACCCACTGTCCTGAAGTAAGGAAAACAGACTTGAAGATAGCCAGCTAATAATAATAATAATAGTAGTAGTAATAGTAACAACAACAATAACAGCCGTCAGCTGTGAGCTGTGAAGTACCCATCTTGTGCTAAACACCTCAGGCATTTTTTTTTTAAATTCAGTACTTGGGGGCGGGGAGAGCTTTTGAACCCAGGGTCTCACTCATACAAGGGCACCACCACTGATCTGCACCTCTAGCCCTTTTTTATTTTTTGAGATATGGTCTCACTAAGTTGCACAGGCTGCCTCTAGCCTCCAGCTCTGGATAGTCCTGTCTCAGCCTCCCGAGTTCCTTGGGTTATAGGGCGTGTACCATGGTACCTGGCTTTTTTTCCCCCTTAATCCTCCAGAGATGGAGAAAGGGACACCATGAGGTTAAATGACTTGCCCAAGTTCTCACAGTTATTAAGTAGTAACAATGGTGAAATTGCTAGCACTGACTTAGGGCTTACTACATGTCAATCACTTGGCTAAGGTTTTTGTACACACACACACACACACACACACGTGTATGTATATCACCTAATAAAGTATTATTTATAGCTTAAAGATGAAGGAACCGAAGCTCAGGGATGTAAAGTAACTTGCCCAGGGTTTTCCAGCCTCTAAGTGGTGGAGCTAGCGTTTGAAATCAGCAGCAGGTTGTCCAGGCTTGGTCACATACCAAAGCCCATGTTCTTCATTTGCTCCAAAGCTGCTTCTGTCCACTCCTACATCCTTTGGAAAACGGTCCATGAGTTTCCCCAAAACAATAGTTGAAGACCAACCTGGGGGACTTCAGATTTGGTAGCAGGTTTGGTCTTCCCAAGCTCCTGCTTGAACTGGGAGCTCATTTGCATTTGTCCTTCTGCAGTAGTTTCCAATTCCCAAGCAGAACCCAATTTAATTGTAAAATTTGCTTTCACTAAGCAGCTGTCTGCTGCAGTCAGGTGCCAGGCTCAGGTGCGACTCCCAGTAGGCACTCCTGAGTCAGCGTAACGGCCTCCGGAAAGCAATATAAAGTCACCTCTGAAAAATGAGATGCCACTTGGAAGAGGCATAAGCTGCTGTGCCCGCTTGTTGTCAGTTCAGAATGGTGCGGGGGGTGCCGATCATGACTCAATTACTCCCAGGACTCCGCTCCTGAAGCCTTCCCTGTCGTTTCGGAGAGCTGGTGCAGCGCCAACCCCCACGGGCCCACGACCAGGAGTGTTACTTGAGACAGGATCTTGGAAGGGAATAGTGATGGGTCTCAATGGCCTCCCTTCCCCAAAATGCCACCAGGCCATCAAGGGAGGGATCTCAACAGCCAATAGGTAAGATAAATGCGATTCAACCTTATCCCCTGGGCCGCTACCGAATTTAGGGCATGATGCTAGGGACACGAAGGTACAGCAAAAGCCCCTTCTCAGCCTGACGTGACCCACCATGTAGACAGGGGCATGGAGGACCAAATGGAGTAAGATGAGGTGCCCCGAGAGAGGGATGACCAACCAATTTCAAAGGCATCCACTCAGGGGCCTCAGCTGAAACAGGGTAAGCAGATGAGGTTATTGGAAAAAAAGACTATAGAAAATAGCAAAGAAGGAGAAAATGCCCAGAAGATTTCTACAGAGGCTGAAATCTGTGAGGCAGGGGAAATGGCCAGATGCCCTAGAAAAAAAGAGAAAAGAGGAACAGCACAGAATCCCAGGAAGCACAGGGGACAGGTGGGAGGGACACGTCCCTAGTCTCCAGTGAGACCAAGACACTGATCCAGCAGAAAAGGGCGTGGGACCAGATGAGTTGCAGGAGGCCAAGAAACTTAGGAATACGGTGTCAGGAAAGGACAGCCTACAGTTTGTCCAAGGTCAAGAAGACAGGAGAGCGGTGAGGGAAGGAACTAGAGAGCAGTGGAGGCCACTCTTGGAAGGTTTCCGAAGGACAGGAAGGGGAGCCAAGGTCAGTGTGGTGAGCAGAGCAGCCCTGCGGGGTGATCTGGGGGCTGATGAGAGTCTACATGCTCCAAGGTCCCAGGAAGTGGGAGCTGGGAGTGGTGAGGGGAGCCTGCGTTCCTGACTGAGGATTCATCCACAGGGGGGAAGCAGAGAGGCCTGGGGGTGGGGCCAGCAGCGAGGGAAGAACTGCTGACGTCATATCAAGAGGGAGAAGGACATGTAGGAAGCCCTTGTGACAGGTCTCCCTGACTTTACCCTCATGTCCCAGATGATCTCCAAAGGTGCCAAGCTCAGGTGCAACTCCAAGAGGTGGAGAGTACAGTATTGTGAGGGACTCATCACAATAGCAGGGCATTGTCCTACCACGATCATCTCCTGGAAGAAGATACTAGAGGAAATGGGGAGAGTTTCCACATGTTCATTTCCCACCAGGCTAATTTTCAACTTGTGCTTTCTAGTTGGTCTTTTAAAAATTATATATCATTATAATAAATTGAGTTCTTCCCTCTTGCCTGCCTTCACTTCTCCTCGGGAGTTTCGTAGAGCCCTTGTCTCAGGGATTTGTTTCCTCTTATTACCATCAAGTCCAGAGGCCACAGGGGCCAGTCATTCAGCGTGAAGATGATCTATGTTTTTCTCTTCCTTGGCCCACACTCCCTGTGCCAGCAACCACCAGACCTGTGCAGCAGAAGCATGGAAAGCTAAAACTCAGACAGATAATTTTATTGTTTATTTGGGGGTCTTGCCAATGGTTTTGAAGCTATTCACTCAAACAAAGTTGGGGGCCATCTAAGGTCCCTGGTTATTTTATTCTCCCTGTATAGAACCACCACCTATGGCTAGTCCTAATGTCAGAAGGATGAAAATGTCCATGGGAGGAAAAGAGACACATTGAGGGAAGTCGCACCAGCAGAGGTCTAAATAAATAGCTGCTGATTTGGGCCATCTCCTTGCCCCTCACCCTGTGCCTTACTGTCTTTTCAGGGCAGTCTAATTTGAAATTCCAAATGTGGGATTTTCAGTTTGGAAGCACTAAGAGTTAGCCCTGACAACGTCAGTGGGTCAGTGGTTCTCCAGGGCCCTGACATGTGATTCTCAGAGCATTCAGCAGCATTAGGATTGTAACAGCTTCTGATACCTCACACCCTGCCTGTCTCCTTGGAAACTGAGTGCACAACATGATCAGATAGTGCATGATTTCTGTTTGTGTGTTATTGAACTTTGAGAGGTGCACATTTTATAAAAGCTCTGATAGCTTGTGATATTGTGCTATAGGTTTGCAAAATGTTACCACTGGGGGAGCAGAGATAGCACAGTGGTTGACTCCATCTCAATTCTTACAACTGCATTTGAATCTATAATTATCTCAAATTTAAAAGTGTACCTTTAAAAGGGGTGAGGGAAGTGGGGAGTTGTTCTCAATGGATATAGAGTTTCAGTTTTGCAAGATGAAGACATTCAGGAGATCTGTTGCTCAGCAGTGGGAATATACTTTACACTACTGACCTGCACAATTGAAAATGATTAAGATGGTGCATTTTTATGTTGCTTTTTTTAACCACAAATAAAACTAAAAAAAAAACATATTTTAAAGGCCCTAAGAACTTCTGACCATAAGAACAGCAAAACTTATCTATGATTTTCATATATTCAGTATAACCACTAAAATGGCTAAAATTAAAACACTGACAGTGCCAAGTGTTGACAAAGATGTTGAGGAAATAGAACTGTCATATACTGCTGGTAGGATATGCAACTACTTTGGAAAACAGCTTGGCAATTTCTTACATAAGTAAACATACTCTGATGAACCAGAAATTCTACTTGCAGATATCTTAAAAATGAAAACATACATCTACAAAAAAATTTGCACTTAGTACCCTTAATCAAAACAGCTCCAAACTGGAAACAATCCAAATGTCCATTAACTGGCAAATGGATAGCCAAATAATATCTACAATGTAATACTGTTGTGTAATAAACTGATTAAAATTACTGATATGTACAACATGCATGGATTTCAAAAAATATTCAGAAACAAGTATATGCTCTATGATTCCATTTATTTGAAATTCTAATACAGTCTTAGTCTGTATTTGCAGAATGCAGATCTGTCATTGCTTGAAGATTTGGGTGATCAAGGGTGGGAACTGACTCCAAAAGAGCACAAGGAACTTTTAGATAGAAATGTCCAATATTTCAACTGTAGTGATGGTGGTTATTCAGGTGTACATGTGTATATATTTCACTTTATGCAAAGTAAACCTCAGTAAAGTTGATTGAGAAAAAAGAAGGCTTCACGAACCAGATTGTTGTTGTTGTTAGAAGCCATTGAGTCAGTCCGACTCAAGGGTTTTCAATGACTGATTGCTTTGGGAGTAGGTTGCCACATCCTTCTCCCGTTTTTGCGGTGCTGGGGATCAAACCTGGGTCCTCAGAAAGTGAAGCACAGTACTCTACCAACTGAGGTAAATCCCAGATGATTAGATTACAATAAAATAAAGATTGAGTATGATTTTCTTATACTCCCTAATCTTAAAAGCTTATTACCTAATAGGCAGTCTGAGTGAAGTTACTCTGGCTTGGATCAGCCAGTAGAGGAAGCTCTTTCTCACATTGAGGCCCCATCAACCCAGTAGCCTACTATGTTAACCCAGAAGCTATAAAGATAGAACTCTTATAGTCTCTACAGCTGTCCCCTCTCCACAGGTGCAACTACTTAGCCCTGATAGCATGAGCTCAGACTATCCCAGCTGAGAAACCAACCCAGTTCCTGCTGAGGGATGTGAGCAAGAAAGAGTTTCAGACCAGCATGTTGGTGCTTCTGCATCCAAACTTCCTAGTGTGCCCCATTCTGAAGGCTGCTGATTGTTAAAGATGCATGTGACGAGGCCTCGGGCCTTGTTGCTGAGTGCCAGCAGTCATTGGATCTCTGCTACAGTGCTTGTGCCTGGGCCCCTCTCTCAGATGCCTGATAGAGGGGTTCTAGAGGCCCCATGCTACCTAACGCCAGCCCTCCCTAGCCAGGCTGTACTGCCATTCACTGCAGCCATGATGTGGCTCTCTGCCCACATTTAGGACCATGCCTGTGACACCCACTTGAAGGAACATCTGGGAATCTGGTCTTGCCCACCTCTCCTCTGCCACACCCCTATCATGCCACCCCTTCATACTGAGTGTCCTTGTCACAAACTCTTGATGCTGTCCCAGACTTCTGAATCCTAGATTCGTCACCAAGAATGCCCAGTCTACACCAACTATCCTCTGATTCTCAAAGACATTCCTTCAAGTCATTGTTCATCACTAAACATGTTGGTGAAATTGATAGGCAGGTTAGCTTAGGCATTAGCAGGCAATACAGAGGAAAGGGGGATTGAAAATGGCTTCTGCTGTTTGGCCATGGCAAATGAAGCTACATGTGTCCCTGAGGACATTGGAAGGACGTTTTCCAATGGGTCCTACACCCTATCCAAGCCCTCGAGCCATTTAAAAACAAAGACCCTAGATCCATGTCATACTACGTGCCCAAAATTGGGCACCCAGGGCTGAGATCACACTAGATGTGCCCTAGTTTGAATAAAACTAGAGGGGACATGAGCCAAGCCTTGTTCATTCCTTTTCTCTCTCTCTCTCTCTCTCCCCCTACCTCTCTCTACATCTCTCTCTTCTCCCACTCTTCTCTCTTCCTTTCTTTCTGCTCCTCACCCTCTGCTCTGCTCTGCTCTCTTCAGCAACCACACATTCATCTCTTCTTTCTCCTGGTCCTTCATCTTCTCTCTATCCAAAGCACTTTTCCTTCTAAAAGCCTGCTTAACTCTCCTGTTCTCTGGCTTCTTTACCTTCCCCTGGGGAATTTGTTGTTGTTGTTAGGTGCTGCCAACTCATAGCAACCCTATGTACAATAGAACAAAACACTCCCTGATTCTGTGCCAGGCACACAATCTTTTTTATGTTTAAGCCCATTGTTGCAGACACTAGGTCAATCCATCTAGTTGAGAGTTTTCCTTTTTTTCATTGACCCTCCACTCTCCCAAACATGATGTCCTTCTCCAGGGATTGGTCCCTCCTGACAACATGTCCAAAACATGTAAGACGCAATCTAGCCATTCTTGGTTCCAAGGAGCACTCTGGTTGCACTTCTACTAGGACAGACCTGTTGGTTCTTTTGGCAGTCCGTGGTATATTCAATATTTGTCTCCAGCACCATAATTGAAAAGCATCAATTTTTCTCCTGTCTCCCTTATTCAACATCCAGCTTTCACAACTGAAAATACCATGGCATGAGTCAGGTGCACCTTCATCTTCAACCCCTGGGGAACAGAAACATTCTTATGCTGATTCCCCCTTGGAACACAGATTTTTCCAAATTCCTTTGCAGATGAACATAAGCTTCTCCAAGTATCTCATTTTTCCTTGTAGTTATTCCTTAAAGGTGTACTATCTTTAATGAACCTATTCAATACACTCTGCTATAACTTCTGTGTCGGGTATAAATTCTTTATATGTCAAATAAAAGGACCAAGATTTTGCTGCCAGATTCCCAGACCTGTTCTCTGGACTCACCTACCCATGCCCAGTAACAAAATGAGCCTAAGTTCTTAGGGGGTAAATTCCGAGCCACTATAAAGTAATTCTCTATATGTTGCACGTGGAATCATCCAGAAGTGTTTTGGAGCCCTCTGCTCAGAGCATCCTGCCACAGCAGACATTACTGGGCAAACACAGAGGCCAACTTTTGCCCATTCCTCCGCAGGAGCAGACATGATTGTTATGAGTGGGAGTGAGGCCAGGGTCTTAGGTGGTAAAAGAGTTTACTGGAGCTCAGAATAGGTAGAAAATAAAAAAAGTTTATGAGTACACTCCAAGAGAGAAGTGGGCAGGCAATCAGAGAGGTTTATTGCTCTGCACCTGGGTCATGGGTGGCTGGTGTTTATAAGGGGTCTCTGGAAAGCCTGCAGCTGGCTTGGCCTTGGCTGAAATTGTTCACTTTTGAAACAGTTTGAGGGCTTAGTCTAATTAACTTTGGTTTGGAGAGTTTGATCTCAGCCACCTTGTCCCTGCAGCCTGTGATTTTAATGATGGGGCCTGCTCTCAGAAAGCACCGTCTCTGTCATGTCATGTCATTTCCTAAAGCACCCCTTAGAAAGAGCTTTCCCTCCACAATGAATAGAATGATCTCCTCTACTTGAACTTGACAACCTGTCTCCATGGAAATCTACCTGCTATCTTGGTTTCTACTCTTCCAGGAGGAACACAGAATCTCATCTTCTACACAGTTGCACTGTGCTTATTCAAGGTCAGCAGCTATGTGTTGCTCCCCCTCCTACTTCTCACGTTAGTTCTTCTGGCTCAAGGAAAGGTCATTTCAATTTAAACCAGTTCCTTTTCAGTTCTAGGCAGCATCCTGGATGTTTGGATTTAAGGATGAGCAAGTCATGGCTCCTGCCTTTAAAGTGCTTGCAAGATGGAAAGGGAGAGTTATTGAGTCTGGAATGGACACTCAGAGGGGACAGCAGCACTGGATGGGGAAGGAGAGAGTGAGAGGATATTCCAAGCTGGGCACTATCGTCAGTATGTGCAAAGGTCCAGTGGCACTGCTGGGGAGACAGGGTCTTGTTGCCCCAAACTCACTATGTAGACCAGGCTGGCTTCAAACTCACCCTGATCCTCCTGCCTTAGTCTTCCAAATGCTGGGAGACACTGAGTTTGGTGTCTTTGAAGCAGAGCTTGGCCCTCTTGGAGCCATGTCATCAACCCTTGCTAGGCCTTCATAACCACCGCTGTGTCCTGCATGCATGGCTTTCACCTGTCACCCACCTGTATCAAAAGTAGTGCAAAACTTGGGCTCTCTCACATCAAGCTGGCTTTTACAGCCTAATCTCATGGTACAAAGATGTGAACTAAAATTCCACAAAGATATTTGTGTTTGAGAAGTACTGGTATCCCCATACAGATGGGTGTTTCCATTTACCTCAAAAGATTTAGGAAAAGTCTCAAGAAGACCCCAATGAACAATCTTTATTTACTTCACATTAAGTATTAAATGTATGTTTTGCGGCACTTTTCAAGAGTTATGAAGTAGGAACAGGAAAGTTTTTAAAAAGAAAATGATGATAGAGTATGAAAATTTAAAGTGTGGAAATCCTTCATCCATACATACATCAATTCACATTACCCTGGTATGTGCCACACATTTCAAACTCCCAAAGCAAGGCATAAAAGTCATTATGTGTATACACACAAACAAATATGCACGCTTACACACACTCCTCTTTACTTTCCTTTATTTTGCTCACATAGATTGCATGTTCACATAAATATTTGTATGTGTGCACAAATATTTCTCCTATTATTTGTTACTTTATTTTATTTACATTTTGCTAACCTTTGTTTCTGCATCCTTGCCTCAATTTCTCTCATGTTCAGAATGCTGTGTTATAAGAGTTGAAAAATTAACATTTGTAAAGTTGTTGGCATAATGCCAAACATAAATTAGGCAACATTTTAGTGTTAAGAATACATTAAATATGAATAAATTTAACCAAGAAGACAAAAGACTAGCACACTAAAAACTATAAAACATGGCTAAAAGAGATTAAAATTATAAATAAATGGAAAGATATCATTCATTCACAGATTAGAAGACTCAATATTGTTAAAGTGTACAGATTCAGTGCAATTTCCATCAAATCCCTCAGAATAGATCAAAGAGCTACACATAAGAGCTAAAACTACAAAACTTTCAGAAGAAAACTAGGGGTAAGCTTCATGACATTGGAGTTGACAGTGATTGCTTAAATATAATACCAAGAGCACAAGCAACAAAAGAAAACATAGACAAGCTGGACCTCATCAAAATTAAGAGCTCTGTCCATAAAAGTACACTCTCAAGAGATTGAAAAGGCAGCCTGTAGAAGAAGAGAAAATATTTGCAAATCATATCTGATAAGGGATTAATATTCACAATATATAAAGAACAAAACAGAAACCCCAATTTTAAAATGAGCAAAGCTATTTAACAAGTATAGAGCTTCCATTTGAAATGATGGAAATTTTCTGAAGAAAAATAAGACCAAAAAACAAAAACGAAAAAAGAAATTCTAGAGTTGGTCAGTGGTGATGGCCACACAACAATGTGAATGTACCTAATGCAACTGAATTATACACGTGAGAATGGTTAAAATGGTAAATTTTATGTCTACTGTATTTTACCACAAAAATGATGAAAATGGTAAAATTTACATTAGTTTTACAACAAAAATGGTTAAAATGGTAGAATTTATATTATGTATACTTTGCTGCAGTCAAAAAAATTCTAAAACCAAAACATGAAATTGAACGCTTGCTATGTGCCAGGTGCTGCTCTAAATGCTTTTCTTGTGTTACTTGGGATGATGCTCTCGGCAATCCTATGAAATGGGTACTATTATCATTCTCATTTTATAGATGAGAAACGGAGGCCCAGAGAGGCCAAGGGCTTTGCGGAAATAAGAGTATACATAGAGAGGGAAGAGCAAACTGGGAGTCAGGCTCCCAGGTCAGCCTATACCCGGCACATCCCCCCTGCTGGCTGGTAGAGTACGGGTGACATCAGGCTGAGGAAAGAGTGAACAGGCCCAGGCCTCACTTGTAGGCTCTGGACTCAGCCTCAGACCTGGGCCTTCTCCTCCTGCCCCTGACTGCTGCTGCAGAGCAGCAGAGCAGAGATGTCACCCTGATATGGTCACCATCAGCATGAAAGGACATGGGCGCTACCTCCTTGATGAGAGGGGAGAGGCCTCTTGAAACATTTTCCGGGAAAAGGCCTGAGGGACCTTGTGTCCTCTAAAGGTGCCTGGTTATTACTTGGCTGCTCATTCATCCACAAGTCCTTTGAAGTTTAAATAAAATGGAATAACTAATGCTGTGGTGAATTATTCACTAGAATATCTGAACAATCTGGATCTGGGGAAAGCTCTCAGATTGGAGATTTCAAAATGGTAATGTTTTACCAATGTGTATGCTGGCTTTCAATCTATTATTAATTAGTAATGTCTTGGTCTTCAATATATGAGCATATCAGATTAATATATTATTAATTAATAGTATGATGGTTTTCAATATATTAAATTTTTGTTGTAATCCCTCTCTCTCGCACTCTCTCTCTCTCTCTCTCTCTCTCTCTCTCTCTCTCTCTCTCACTTTCTCAAAGACCAGTGCCATCAAAAAGGTCTTGTATTAATATTTATTGAGAGCTTACCGCATGGAAGCTCTTTACACACTCTATTTAATCCTCATAGCATACCCATTAAATAGCTGAAAAAAAAATGTAGAGGTTAAATGACCTGTTCAGGATCAAATAAAGGTATGCGAAGAGCGGAGCGTCACAGCAGGCCTTCTGATCCAGATGCTTGCTGTACACTAGCCCATGACCTTGGGGAATTCTCTTCCATACTCAGAGAGGCCCTTCTTCCTGGTTTGTGAGGTGTGGGCATTGGACCAGATGTGTGAGATTCATTCCAGCTCCAGCCTATTCCACCTGTTTCCTCATCCTTACACTCTAATAATCCTCCACCAGGGCCTCCCAGGTGCATGTCCACCAACACAGCTGCTCAAATTGTGGTGCCACCCATGATGTCCAGCTGGAAGCTGAGCTGAGCAAGACAGAAACTGACCAGGCCCCACCCTGTCCCTATTTAGCTGCTTCTTCCTTGTCCTGCCCCACCCAGCCCTGACTCTTCCACTGCACTCAGCCTCTAGCAACTGAAGACCCCTCACTCTCTCCACAAAGTCTACCTGGCCCAATAAGCAAAAGTGACAGAGGAGGAGAATACCATTGCCCTTCACAGTCTCATGGTGGCTCTCTATGCCTGGAGGCACACAATTTCTTCCCACTTGTGAGTTCCTAACAAGCCTGGACAGTGGTGTCCTGGTAAATATTTAATTGGGATGGGAGGTACCTGATTGGAAGCATTTTCTGGATTCTGTAGTTTATTCCCACCATGGCCAATTTCAATGCAGAGTCACTGAACAGGAAATTAGAAAGAAATGTGAACCAGTAGGACCTGGTGCCAAAACAATGTCCAATCTGGGGCAGCAGTATGTCATCTGTGAACCTTGCAGCCTGAAGTATTGTCCATTTATTTGTCCATTCGTTCCATGGGCTTTTAAAAAAGCATGCTAGGAATATGAACAAGGTGTCCATTAAAATATTTATTACAAAGAAGAACCTATTGAATTTATGATCAAATGTTATTTCTCCATAGCTTCCCTACATGTTCCTTGGGATAACATTTGGTGGAATAATATCTTTTCTACTTTCAAATTGATTTACCCAAATCATATTAGATGATTGCTTCTCCTGGGTTAGCATTTCTCATTAACATCCTAAGCATTTGTGGGAAATGGCATCAGAATAGCTTTGCAAGACTGATTAAAAACAATTCCAACCTGCTTTATTTTTATTTTATTTTATTTTGCAGTACTTGGGGGTTAAACCCAGGGCTTTTGCAAGTGCTCTACCACTGAACTGCACCCCTAGCCCATTTTTTAATTTTTTATCTTGAGACAGGGTCTCCTTAAGTTATAGAGGCTGTCTCTGACCTCAAATTCAAAATCCTCCTGCCTCTGCCTCTGAAGTCACTGGGATTACAGGTGTCCAACATGCTTGCTTCCTAAAAGTTTACAAAACAACTAAAAAGAATCACCTCTATAAAATGCTGAAATTTACATCTTTAATAATACTGTTTCTTTACATTGTTATACTCAAAGTACATGAAGGATGTAAAGAATATGGCATCTGGAGTCTCACTGCCTGGTTCAAATCCCAGTTCTACCACTTATTTGCAGTGTGAGCTTGGGAAAATGACTTAACCTCCCTGTGCTTTGGTTTTCTTACTGCAAAAACCCTGATGATATTAGTAGCTGTTGTGAGGGTTGAGCAAATAAAAATACAACACCCAGAATGGCACATGAGGAGTCCCACATACATGTTAACAGTTGTTGTCATCAAACACAATCAAGAACTTCCTGAATATTGTGTAGACATCTTTCCAACAAGATGGTATAGGCGTTGTTATCGTTACAGCTCCACACAGTGCCTAGCATACAGCATGACTGCAAGTGTGCTAAGCCCTTTGTAAATTCTTATTGAATAAACAAAGGAAGTTATTAATTGATTAAATGCACTCGATTGATGTGACTCCCAAACATCCTTGTCACAAATAAACCAGTCTGTCATCAGGATCTTGGACACATTTTATGTCTCAGAAAATCCCACTGAGGATAAGGAAGATAACCAAGAATGAGAACATGGAGTGACTTGTCAGAGATATTAACATATACTTATGCTGAAGAATGTTTATTTTGTATAAAGAAGAAAAAAATGAAGACAGTTAAGTGTTCATAGCAAGGGAAAGTTTGGATAAATTATGACATAGTCATGAGATATTTGTTTTCAGCAAGTATTTATTAACATGAAAAAGTGCTAATGGTAATGAGTGGGAAAGTGGCATAGAAAATTATATAAAGAATATAATACCAATGTTCATTTCTTTAAAATGTGTTTGTGTGAAGAGAGAAATAGAAAGAGACTTACGAGAAATATACCAAAATCACACACAGCTGCTTATGATTGCTGGGATTTAGGATTTTTAAATTCATTTCTTGGAATATTGTTGTTGTTGTTGTTAGGTGCCATTGAGTCGGTATCCGACTCATAGCGACCATCATAGGGTTTTCAATGGCTGACTGTTTCGGGATTGCCTTGGGAGTGGATTGCCAGGTCCTTCTCCCATTTTTGCAGTGCTGGGAATTGAACTCGGGACCTCAGAGTCTGCAGTGCAGCGCTCTACCAACTGAGCTAATATGTCTGTATTTTATAGTTTTCCTAAAAATGACAAAAGGCTAAGAATTTCTATTAAGTAAAATGGATCTGGACTATCAAGCTTAGAATTAGTGTCTCAGGAATGAAACTATGTGTCCCTCTATGCACATAGATTCACTGAGCTAACCACCTCTATAGATCTGCTACATCATCCTCTTACATTTCCACCCAGCCCAATATCCACAGTCACCCATCACCATCCCACTCTTAAGATCCCAGAGTCCCAAAAGTGACGTGACAGCATAATCTATGTGCTGCAAATAGGACAACAACTTCAGCTATTTCATAGCACCCATGATTAGCTGAATTTTTCACAGTCCTTTCAGATATCTGGCATTGGGTAAATATAGTCAGCCTCACGTGGAGATATTTCCAGCTATTGAAAACCAAGCCCATGTGTTTTATCTGTTGCCCTTGAGGTGCTTGATACAAGGGAAGCATGATTGAGTGCATTACTGATAAGGCTGAGCAAATATGTCTTTTAAAATAGGTTACAAGAAAACCCCAGATTGGACCTGTGTGATATATAATAAAATCTAGCCGAATTCAGGTAAAAGTTGAGTCTCAATTTAGCAAAGTGTGAATTCTATATTTGTTTAAGAAAAGCTATCTTATTACCTTCAAATCCACATGGGCTTGAAGTACAAATATTATGAGTCTAAACCAAAGTAGCAAGTACATAATAAGCTCTTGCTTTTAGGAATAGTTAAGAATTATTTACAACGAGCATGTTGGTCCTTCTGATGCATTTAAAACAATTTATTTGAGATTATTTTACTCTATTTTATTTTTTATTTTTTGTGGTACTAGGGTGCTGAGCCCAGTGTGTCATGCATAGTTTTACAAGCTCTCTACCACTGAGCTGCGCCCTCAGCCTCTTTTTTTTATTTTTTTATCTTGAGACTGGGTCTTGCTAAGTTACACAGGCTGCCTCTGGCCTCAAACCTGCGATCTTCCTGCCTCTGCCTCCCAAGTTTCTGGGATTAGGCATGAGCCACCAGGCCTAGCTATTTGAGATCATTTTAAAAGCAACTTATTCCTTTAGGAAATATATTTTTTCTCAATCTTATTTTCGTTTTTAATTTGCTTACCTATACCACTCCTCAAGGTAATCCTGGGCCAAAGTCCATCTAAAGTATCATCAATTTCAAATGTCTAAGCTAAATCAATAAGACTTTATGGTACATCTAGAACAAGAAGAGAAGAAAAAGGAGGAAGAGAAGGAGGAGTAGGGGAAGGAGGAGGAGAAGGAGGAGGAAACAGCATAACTTAACCAAACATTGCTGGAGAAGTATATAGATGTAACTTCTGTCTTAGCTCCTTTGCTGTGAATGGAGGAATCAAGCAAAAGTTCTATTTTCATTCATGAAGAAAACCTCAAATGACTGGACACAATGTGGGATGTGATCAGCCCCAAGTAAGAAGTGAGCAGACAATAATTTGGTGGATCCTGAGATACTTTAGGAGAAGAAATTGCTAAAACCAAGAAACAGTTTACTGTAGACCAAAATGTGTTCTCTGTTTGTTAGTCAATAATTTCATGGAAATAATATATTTGCATAATATTTGATAAGTTTCCCATTCATATTCTCTGCTTTATTCTTTATTCTTCCATCTATTCTTTTTTTACTATCTTCCCCAATTAGAATATAAGCTCTAGGAACGATTGAATATTTATTCTTGATTTTGCTGTATGCATTTAGAATATACCAGTACCTTGGAGGTGACCAAAATGTATTTGTTAAATAAATCAAGCTCCCTCATAGTCAAGGGGTGTATCTCCGTGTGAAAGTCTATGGTGAAGTAAAAAAGCACCAGATTTAGAGTCTAAAGTAAGTAGAACTTTGCTTGACACATAATAAGTATTCAATGACCATATTCTTTGCTTGGACAGATGGTTGGATGGATGAGTGGACAATGGATGTGTATTACAGTGGTGACTCTCTTCATCTGTAAAATAGGGATAGTAATTCATTGTGAAAAAATGTTAAAATAGTTGTGGTGTTATAGTTGTTCAGTGATTCTTTATATCTTGTAGCTGATGTAGAAAAAAACAAGAACATGATGGTCAGAATCCTAGTAATATAAAACAAGTAAAGAAAACATTCCACCACCAGTGGAAATGAGAGGAGACAGGACTTAGGCAGAAACGTATACTTTTATTCTGTCTAGTGTCTGCCACCCCCATGTGTATCTTAGCTTGTCATGCTGTGGGAGCTTTTGTGTGGCTGTGATGCTCAACACTATGCCACCAGTATCTCAAATACCAGCAAGGACACCCATGGTGGACAGGTGTCAGCTGGGCTTCCAGACTAAGACACACTAGGGAGAAGGACCCATCAACCACTCCTGAAACAACTAACCATCGAAAACCCTATGAATAGCAGAAAAGCACTGTGAAGTATAGTGCCAGAGAATGAGCACCCCCAGGCTGGAAGACATTCCAGAAATGACAGGGGAAGAGTTGCCTCCTCAAGATAGAGCTGACCTTAATGATGGGAATGGAGTAAAACCCCTGGGGCCTCCAGATAGGGCTGATGTGGTACAACTCAAAATGAGAAGAAACACAGTGGCTGCAACAGTGGTCTCAAACATATAAAGATTGGTGTGCAAGGCACAATGTCGGGGAGTGTTTCGTTCTGTTGTACACAGGGTTGCTATGAGTCAGATCTGACTCAGTGGCACCTAACAACTAACAAGTGTCTGCCGAGTCAAGACAGTGTGTGAGCAGAGAGGCAGGTGAGGGGCAAAAGATGGAGAGGTGGAGGGACATTAACTTCCAATGAGGCCGGTAGGAAAGCCAGCTTTCAGTTTCACTGCAATGGTTCAAACTGAGAGGCAGTCGACCATCAGGCAAGGTGACAAAAGCCCTTGACAGTCAAACTGGACTGTAGGATCTTAGTTCTGATCCTTAAATCCCAAGGTAATACAGCCCTGGCAACCTGCTTTTCAGTTGCTCTTCTTGTTACAAGAATTGAAGCCTTCCCTGCACAGGTTGCCATTTCCCAGTTCTTGCGCATGCACAGAGCTTTCAGACCTGCAGGGTGGGTGGCTTGTTCGGCCAAAGCCAGGGTTTTCAGAGCCCAGCACTATCTTGTTCGTGCTGGAGGTTTGGCCAGAATATCTATGAGCAGATCCACTTCTGGTCCCTATAGGTTGGGTAGCTAATGCTCTTGGAGATATTTCTGGCACTGGAAAGCAGAGCTGAGAGGAGATAAGTGACTAGAGTTGATGCCAGGGACCCTGGCCATGGGACTTTCTTGATTGGCCCTTCCTCTCCCTGATGGCTATGTCCTGACGGATAGGCTAGGGTGGACAGCATAAGAAAACCTCAGGCCAGTAGCAGATTGAGACTTTAACCATTTCAATTGGAGCAAGGAGGTTTGGGAAGATAGTTCAGGCCTAAAGACACAGCTCTTCTCAAAGACATCTAAAATATACAGCAGTGGCTAACTGGGGTCACCTGGCTGAGAATGGAGTTTTCCTCTTGCCATTGCTGATGTGGGTGGGAGGATTTCAAAGTCCCCCAAAGCTATACTTGATGCTGTGATATGGTTAAGAAAACCACCTTGTCTAGGGACCTTATCGCCCTTGCATCATTAAGTGATTCAAGAGCAAATTCTCTTCCTACCAGTGAGAGACGATCAGGCCCCCACGGGAAGCAGCTTCAGTATTGGCGATGTGGATTGCTGTATGGCCTTGGGGAGGCCAGATTGTAGGCAACCTTGGAAACCAAGTCTTGGCAGCAGGAGCTGAAGGGAAGTCCCAGGGTGCTGCTCTCCTGGGTTAGGAAATGATGCTCCTTCTGTCCACAGGAAGAGTGAGGCTGCACAGATGTCCTAAAGCGCTGAAAGGAACTGAGAACAGCCTGGTTGCCGCCTGTCTTCCCACCTGCAGCTGGCGTAGAAGCTACACCTACACTGCTTCACAGCCAACATACAGAACACCTGCCATGGCGAGGCAGGTCTCTAGCTCCAAATGTAATTATCTTCCCCAGGGCTTTTTGTGGTTGTTCCAAGGGACAGTTCATGGGAATGCATGTGCCACCCTAATTTTCACAGGATCACCTCTGTCTTTGGGACTGTGGTATGTTAGGCTCTAAACCTCCAGGCTCAGGGGCTGTCGCTGTTGGTATACCAGCAAAGTCAAGTGGAAGGAACCTGCAGAGTAGGGGAGAAAGACCTGGAAGTCACTTTCAAGTGAGATGTAAGTATGATTCCACGCCTGACTAAACCCATTGCTCTGGCAATCCTCCTGAAACCTAGAACAAGGAGAGAAGCAGGAGAGAAGTGAGTTCTGGGGAGGGTGCAGCTGGGGCTAACCTCCATCAGGAACAGGGGAGGGAGATCCACTGCTCCCTCTAGGTCTCAACCCAGACTCTCTGCAACCTCACACTCTGCCTGCCTCCCCAGGATCTCAGGCAGGGCGACTCCCATAACAACAGCCACCATTCACTGATGTGACCCAAGTGCTAGAATGATGCTCAGCATGTACTTGTTATTAGGTGCTGTGAGTTGAGTCTGACTTGCACAACCGAACAAAACACTCCCTGACACTGCGCCATGCCCAGCGCTGTGTCAGAGCTTCTCTGCTATTCATGGGGTTTTCAATGGCTGATTATTTCAGGATTGTTTTGTGAGTGGGCTTCCAGGTCCTTCTCCCATTTTTTTGTGGTGATGAGGATTGAACCTAGGGCCTTAGAAAGTACATAGCAGCACTCTACCAATTGAGCTAAACCCCAGCCTCTGGCATATACTAGGTGCTTAATAAAGAGTTACTGAATAAACGTACTCACTGAACTCTACCTGTGCACCAGTCACTGTGTGAAGAGCTTTACGTTATTGTTTCATTTATTTTTCACAGGATCCTTGGGAGGTAAGTGTAAATCTTCCCCTACCCAGCTTCAAAGGCTGAGCTCTTACACACTTATACTGCCTTCTTATCCAATCATTCACTGGGGCAGAAACAGGAGCCAGAACACATGAAGGAAGGAAGGAAGGACAGAAAATAACCTGGAATTTTGTACCCTCATCCCTAACAGTGGCTTCTTGGAGCTGGGCCTGAGGCCCAGAGACCCTGAGAAGGCACAGCATGGGCCCTTCTCCAGCTAAACTGCCTGTTTCATTAAGGTCCTGATTAGCCTCCCCCTTCGATCTCTTCGCTTCATCTTTCAGAGCAATAAGGTTGGGAGGAGTGATCCATAGGAGCAAAATTTCAAATTATGTTTCTCAGGGAGAGGATAATGTCATAGATAACACCTTCACATTTCATTTACAAGTGATATATTTTTTTAAAATCCAAAATGGCTGCACGTAGCATGTGAAGTCCCTAACCCTCTAATGTGAACACTATATGTGTGCGTGCATATATGCATGTACGTGCAGGCGCGCGCATGCACACACACGTGTGTGTGTGTGTGTGTGTGTATGTGTGTGTTCATTCCTCCAGGGTAGATTAGCTGAAATGAGCCACCTGGAACTATGCCAGCAGAGCTTTTAGATGTATCTCCCTGAGGAGCAAGCCGCTGTGGCATGCCCCAGGTGACACCTTTGAATGGCAACATTCCATGAGGAGAAGTGGTACTTTCCAACTGAAAAGCTCCAGTAAATCATGTTCTCCTTCAGTCTTTCAGGAAAGCTAGCTGAGGATCCAGTCTGTGGGCCTTTGTCGGCCAATAATCCAAAAATGAGAACCAGAGCATTCCCAGGAGCTGTTCATTTTAGCAGTGTCATTTGGTCAACAGATGGCCTTCATGGATTCCCATGGGAGTAAGGGAAGGTGATAGAGTATAGAAAGCCCAAGCACCTGTCCTCCACGTCCTTTTCGTTTTCTTAGGGAGACAACCCATGCATTCCCAGTGAGGCCCCAGGTGGAGAGAGGCCTGAGGGAGTAGGCATATTCAGGGGTTGGCTGACTGGAAAGCTTGGGGAAGAGGTGGAAACCCCCCCAGGGCCCCCCAGGATGACTTAGAGGCAGGAGAAGGAAGGAGCACCAGGGAGGGCAGGGGACAGCTCATGCAGGTGTGATGTGAGAACGCTCATTTCTCATTCATCCCGACTTAGATGACTGAGGTGCATCACAGGCTCTCATTTGGCAATCCCTGTGGGACAACTCCTGAGCATGCAGGCACTCCTACCTCTGTCTGCCAGGTATGCACACCCAAGGCAACTGCATAAGCTGAGTCACATCTGCTGAGCCAACAGCTGACTTGCACCACAAGCGAAGGTCTAGCAGTCTCAGGCATTACGATGTTGCCAATTCTTCACCAATCATCTTCCTGATCAACACCAAATCACTTCTGGCTCAGTTCTTTCACATTCCCACACTCCACCCATACCAGTGTTCTTCCTTCTCAGAGTGCCTCAGATTTGCATTTTCTTTCCATTTCATCAGCCACAGCCTTGCAGGCATGAGTCTGCAGAGTTCACTCCAGTTTCCCACCACTGCAACTGGCCTCCAGAGTAACTCAGAATAACTCTTGTTGACCCAGTAATTTTATTTCTCAAAATGTAACATTGACTAACTTTTCTCTTCTAGTCATTATTTTGTTTCCTTATCCAATGTGTACCCAGAGTCTTTCTGGGTGCTGGGGCTATGTGGTGAAAAATAAACCAGAAACTTGATACTCTGAATGGATCCTATGGTCTAGGTTTGTTTTCTCCCATGAATTCAGGATTGTTGTTTGTTTGTTTTGCTTGTTTTTTGACTCTTGGGCAAGACATGTCTGTTAATACTGTCAGAGAGAATATACAATCTGTGTCACAGAGCCAGGCAGCAATTGAATAGGGAGAATAACTTCCAGTGTTCTATCTCACAGCAGGCTAGCTGTGATATTCAATCCTGTCAGATCTCGAAAGCTAAGCAGGGTCGGGCTTGGTTAGTACTTGGATGGGAGACTGCCTGGGAACACCAGGTGCTGTAGGCTTGGGCGAAGGACCCGGCAACCCACTCCCAAAAATCAATCCGCCATTGAAAACCCTATGAACAGCAGAGAAGCACTGACAATAGTGTTTCGCCTGTTGTACACAGGGTCGCTATGAGTCGGATACTGACTCGACAACACCTAACAACAACAACAACATAGATATATGCAATCAGAGGGCCTGGCTGTTGTTAGGTGCCATTGGGTCCAAGTACTAACCAGGCCTGACCCTGCTTAGCTTCTGTGATCTGACGGGATAGGACACCACAGTGGTACAGCTGCAGGCCCAGATGATCTTGGTTGGAGATAGATAGATAGATAGATAGATAGATAGATAGATAGATAGATAGATAGATATGCCCATTGACCATGGTGTAGACACAAAATAACATTTGTACAGAGAATGGGGAAGAAATTTGTTCCAGATCATAGCTTTTAAAACCATGTATCACATCCCATAAGCCTAATGGGTGAGATGGGGTGGGGTGCGGTGGGGGTACCTAGCAGGGAGAGGAGGGGACGGTTCATCCATGCACCACATGAGGACTCTCATGTACCCAGCACCTCCACCCACCTCTATTCAGGCAAGCACTTCTTTGTTGTTTTCTCCATGGTACTTTGGGGCTTCTTAGTAAGAGTTCTTTGAACAGAATATTCTGCGACTGTGAAAGTTTGAAAACTACTGGGTTTTCTCGAGTTTCTTGAAGCATTTCTTTATTCAGGCTGGAAATAGTTCAGTCTGGAAATATCTTCCAGACTGGAGATAATTTTTTCCCCAAATTCCCTTTAAATCCTCTAGCTTTTTATGTTTAATGAATTTCTTTAATTATACCTGATATATGTTGGGTGTGTAATTAATCAGTAATTATAAGATGGACGTGATAAGTAACAAAACCTCATCGACTGTGCAGGCATGCTAACGACTAAAAGCCCTAAAAGCATTTTGCCTGATATGTAACAGGGGGAAAGCTAGCTTAGTTAGGAATATATCAAAAACAATAATAAAAATGTAAGCAGTTTTAACAATTTCATGTAAATTCTAAATGCTGTCATTTGGCATTTTATTTAATATTTACTGAGTTTCCACAATGTTTTAATTAACAATCTCTTTTCTCCATTTCTCTTTTGTGCCTTGAGCCAGTTTATTTATATTTAATATCCAAACTTGCATCTTTCACATACCACCACGGTGATGATTTTTAAAACAATGACTGTAGACCACTTGTACTACTAAATATTTTACTTAAATAGATTTATTTTGTATTTACATAATTTATTTTAAAACTTTGTGTCACTACCTATAAATAGAGGCCAGAAGTACTTGCCATAAGAGAAGGTAACTGTAACAGTGCTGGTTGCGGTGGCGCACGCTTGTAATCCCAGCAACTCAGGAGGCAGAGGCAGGAGGATCGCAAGATTCAGACCAGAGGCAGTCGTCTGTGTAATTTAGCAAGACCCTGTCTCAAAAAGTAAAAAAAAAAAAAAAAAAAAAAGGGCTCAGGGTGCAGCTCAGTGGTATAGCACTTGCAAAGCATATAAGTGCGAGGCCCTGGGTTCAGCCTCCAGTACCGTGCGCGCGCGCACACACACACACACACACACACACACACACACACAGAAGGTACCTGTAACATTAAATTTATAATGATGAAAATAATAAATATTTTTTGAAGTATGTTGTTATGTGCCTTCAAGATGGCATCCAACTCATAGTGACCCTATGTACAACAGATGAAACACTATTATCATGCTTCTCTGCTATTCATAGGGTTTTCAATGACTGTCTTGGAGAGTAGGTTGCCAGGTCCTTCTCCCAAGCCTACAGCACCAGGTGTTCCCAGGTGGTCTCCCATCCAAGTACTAACCAGGCCCAACTCTGCTTAGCTTCTGAGATCTGACTGGATCGGGCACCACAGTGCTATGGCACCAGGCCCCTTTTCTATGTATGTACCTCCTAAAATTCTCTTTGGTTCCACCAGGGGTATAGGCACCATATTTTGGATAACATTGTTTGATTCATAACGTCACAGTCAGCTAAGAAATGGTGAAGCAGGCATAGCTTGTCTCAGTTCCCTGCACCTTACAGACTTCCTTCAACCCACCCACCCACATTCCCCACTCTTTTCTATACATTTCTCTAGCCATAAGCTAGCTGACAACTGCTGATTGATAAAGTGTTAACCTCCTTTTTTTTTACATATTGAAAGAGACTCTTAATTTTTTAAATCTAAATGTACCTTTTTTATTAGTAATTTTTAGTTAGTGTACAATTTAATGGGTTTCATTATGACATTTCCATACATGCATATCATTGTACATTGCTCATGATTACCTACCCCATTACACTCTCATGACCACCTCCCCCCATTCCCTTTCCCCCCACCATCGGTTTCCCCTTCTACTTGCATGTCTTGTTGTGTGTGTGTGTATGTGAGCGAGAGAGAGAGAGAGACAGACAGACAGACAGACAGACAGACAGACAGACACAGAGAGAGAAATTCAGATTTTGCTGTAAGGGAAAGACATGTGATATCTCTCTTTCTTCCCTCTATTATCCTCTCTTATGGCCCCTCCCCTTTTTTATTCCCTGTTCTCCCTCTATATAGGCCTCTTTCTACTTTCATGACCTATATATTTTAATATTGCATATATATTGAAATCTAACATCCATATATGATAGAAAACATGCGTTTTTTTTTTTTTTCTCTTTCTGGTGCCTTATTTTGCTTAAAATGATTTCTAGTTTGATCCATTTTCCAGAAAATGCCATAATTTTGTCCATTTTTATGGCTGAATAAAACTTCATGGTGCATATATACCACATTTTTCTTATACACTAATCTGTTGATGGACACCTAGGTTGATTCCATATTTGGCTATTGTGAATAGCACTGTAATAAACATGGGTGAGCAGGTGTGTCTATGGTATGTTGACTTATATCCCTTTGGACATATACCCAAGAGTCATATAGCCAGGTCATATGGTAGTTCTATTTCTAGTTTTTGTTGTTTTGTTTTGTTTTGTTTTGTTTTGTGGTACTGGCGAATGATCCCAGGGACTTGCACTAGGCAACAGCTCTACCACTGAGCTACATTCCCAGCTCTTTCTAAAATTTTTATTTTGAGGCAGGGTCTTGCTAAGTTATGCAGGCTGTCTCTGGCCTTGAAACCGTGATGTTCCTGTCTCAGCCTCCTGAGTCACTGGGATTACAGGACTCTGCCACTACATCTGGCTTATTTTTAGAGGTTTTGTGTTTTTTTGTTTTTTTGGTTTTTTTTTTGTTGTTGTTGTTGTTGTTGTTTTTGAGGAACCTCCATACTGATTTCCATAGTGGCTGTACCAACCTGCGTTCTCACCAGCAATGTAGCAGTGTACTCAGGTTCCTTTCTCCCCGCAACCTCACCAGCATTTGTTGTTCTTTTATTGATGCTAGCCATCATGACTGGGGTAAGATGGTATCTCAGCATAGTTTTGATTTGCATTTTCCTGATGGCTAAGGATGTTGAACATTTTTTTTCATATATTTATTGCCCATTTGTATTTTTTTCTTTTTGTAACTGTCCAATTCATTTGTCCATTTTTACATTGGGTAGTTTGCTTCTCTGATGTTTAATTTTTTGAGCTCTTTATTTATTCTAGATATTAATCCCCTCTCTGATGTATAGCTGGCAAAAGTTTTCTCTCATTCTGTGGACTGTCTCTTCACTCTGACAACTGTCTCCTTTGCTATGCGAAATCTTTTTTTAGACTGTTGATTTTTGAAAGCTTGAATATCACATCTTTCCTAGAATTTTAGTCAGAACATAAGAGAATTATACCATTCAATTCAAATCACTTATGATAGGGGAATCTACTAACTACCTCCTACACAAAACCTGTCCTCATGCCTCCCTCTGGCAGGCTCTAATTTGGATTTCCAAACATGGAAATTTGCCCAAGAACATAGGTAAAGTCTTTAGGGTTTGACAGATATGGCCTTCGCCAACTGTGATGCCATTCTAGCAAAAGAAATATGGATGAACCACCTCATTAGCATAGAACTCCTTGATATCACACCTACAACTATATTCTCCTCCCAGCCATAGGAATAAGAAAGGGGAAATCAGTCACAGAGTCTGAATATTAAGTTTACAGTGGAGATCCGGCTGTTGTCGCATTGTTTTCCTCTCTTCTGGTGCAAGTCTTTCCTCCTTTGCACTCACTAGGCATCTTTCCTCCCAGGGGACTTGGGGAGAGTTGTCACAGGTCAAGTTTCCCAGGAAGCGAAGTGAAGCGAAATTGTGCATAGGGGCTTGCTGAGGAGTGGCCTTCGGAGCCCCAGCTATGAATGAATGGGCAGCAGGGCCATTGAGCCAAACCACAGTCAACAGAGAGGCTGTGGCCAGCTGCAGGAGCTGATGGCCTCAGAGCTGGCCAACTGAGGTAACAGGGTGGAAGCTGTGTACCCTGCATTGGGCAGTCATTGAATTGCAAGATATTCCAGGGGGACATAACTTTGAGCAAGGAAGCCCTCTTTAACCAAGGGCCAAGGGATTCCACTGGAAGCCATCAGCAGGCAGTGCTCCTGTAGCTGGGGAAATGACACCTTGGTCCCCAGAGACAATCAGGGAAGAGCATCTCTTTGAGAGTTAACCCCCTAGTGCTTTGCTCCCCCACCCCTCCTTAGTAGTGACAACGGGGATAAGCCACAGCCCCTGAGTCTAGGCAGCTCCTTGATTCAATGATTCAGTAAGCTTGCTGGTTGCAAGAGAAGGTGAAGTAATGTGTATGTTGGCACACGCGCACGCGCACGTGCACTCACATATGTAGGGCCACTTATACCCTGATATTCCATTCCATCCTTCTGCATTCATCCCTCCTCCACTGAAAAAGCCCTGGGCAGGAAATAAAGTGGTCTTGATGCCTACTAGGCTATCAATCTTGAGATACAGCATTCAATTTCAAAGTTATTTGACCAAAGCCACATTACAAATCTTGAGGGAGCTGGCTTTCCAGAGAGACAAAGACACTCGAGGGCATGAGCTGGGTGTACCTTACAAGCAAAGACTCAGGCATCTTTAGTTACAAACATTAGCCAAGCATTCACTCTGTTCCTTTAGGGATGGGGAACTTGTGCGTGGACCTCGGACTTGGGCACAGAGGTTAAGACGTGAACCTCAGGGAGGAGAGCAGCTCATGTCACCAATTTCCTCCATGGTCTACTTTCTTCCCCAGATCCAGACCACGCAGGTGGGTAATAAAGCCAAGGGCACTGTGTCATTCTTGGGAAACACACTAGCACCTGGAGCCTTTCACTTTCCACACCTTCTCCTTAAATGGGTCTGACTTTGGGGGAGAGAGGACTGCCGCCATTCTGCAGCACTCAGCGTGAGAGATGAAGAGAAGATCATTCACATGGGACTCCAGAGTTATAAAGAGGAGGGTAGAACCCTCATCATTGTCAATATGGTCAACTAAAGTTATTTGCCACAAAGCTTCCCAAGCTAGGATTTCTCCAAGAGGACCAGAAATCCTAGGGAGGTCCAAGGAATGGCCCAGAAGAGGCACCCAGTGACCTCCAATGATGGCAGTGGGTCAGGCCACATGAGTGGAGTGAGCCATCCTCCCACTTGCTCTATTCTTTCCTGAAGTTTCCCTTGCAGAAGAGAGACAATTCCTGTGTGCAGGGGAGACCAGGAGGCAGTTGATTTTGGTACAGGCTACTAGGCTCTCCGAGAATAGGGAGCAGTGCCTCACTGCAGGCATGAGGAACGGCCTCAGTCCCTCATTATGACTGTCTGACTGGTCCCTTCAGTGAGTGTGGAAAGTTCTTTATAGCACCAAGGTCAGAGTGCCAAGCGTTATGTTGGTGCCATTTGCTCAGCCCTTATTATGTGCCAGGTACCCTGTCGGTCTGCATCAGTCCTCCTATTTGATGCTTACGAGCCCCTCTGAGGGAGACCAGATCCTTCCCCATTCACCTAGAAAAATCAAAGATCAAAGAGATCGAGGAATTTGCTAGGGACTCCCTGGCATGAACCCAGTAAGAGGCCAAGTCAGGACTTGAAGCCCTCTCTACCTGCTCCAGCCTATTTCTGTCACTGGTCGAGAAATGCAGCTCTCCTCCTGCCTTGGTGCCACCCTACAGTTGTCCTTTCACATGAAAGGACATTTAATGGCAACAAGGGGGGCACCTAGAATCCTGTTTACCTCCATGCACAGCCCAGATGTGCTGGCTCAGGTTACTTCAAGGGTGGCCAGTCACTGGATGCAAGATCCCCCTGGGGGAGGGTCAGGACCTGGAGCAAGGCAGCCTTTCCAACCACTGTAATGCCCTCAGCACACCAGAATCCCAACAAATGTCGCTGACTCACCAGCTGATGTGCAAGCGAGGCTGCGAAGTAAATCAGCCAAGGAGAGAGCCAATGCATATTTTCACACTGGCAATGGTTCCAAATAAAATGCTGGCATATACCCTACCTATTTGGTTCTTTGAGCCCAAACTTCTTTTCCTTGCTCTGAATATTGGTATTACCATTTGCTTGTTATGCTGATCATTTATTTAAAAAAAAATTTTTTTTTAACTCAGGGAGAAAATACCAGTGCAAATTAAGCCTGAGACAATAATTAATACCTGTCACGCATCTTGCTTCTGATGGAGGCACACGGGCCCATGTAGACCCTGGTATGAGTGGTCATACCTGTTTATGTATGGCTTGTCCTTTTCTATATTTCACCGATGATAGGATACAGCTCTGCATCTCTTCATGTTAATTCTATTTGAAATACTCCCCACCAACGTCTTAGGGCTCTGCCATCTAATAAGTGCAGCCAATTTATTGATAGTAAATCTAGGACAAGACAGACTCACGTTGATGTGGGCCACAGGGCATTTAAATTAAACAGGAACTCTCCAGCCATCTGTGTTTTAACTTTTTTATGCCTTGATAATAAGCCCTGTTTAGAATAATTTGCTGTGGAAACTGGGACTTCGTGACTGACAGAGAAAGGCCGAGTATAAACAACCCAAGCAGGCCCCTGAATTTGCGAGAATGTCAGGCGAATTTAGACTCATCATAAAAGAATTCTCAGTGACTGTATTTCAATATGACACTTTTATGGTTTTTTATTTTCTAGCCCATTGCAGCCCCAGAGCCCTGGCATGATTTATACAGCCTGGCAGTGCATAATCTTTTGTATAAGATATACAGGCCTCCGGAGGTTTAATTTCTTTCCTCACCGCCACTGACAGCATTTGTGCTTCCCTTCTCTTCTATTTTCATTTCTAATGAGATATTGGACTTTGCTCAGTGAGAGGTGATATTTCCACATTTGCAGCCTGACAGGCTAAATCACCAGATCTCAGTGGTGAGGATACAAACCCATTTAAACTGTGTCAAAATATTCATGGAGCCCCATTGATTTGGGCAACGGTTATTAGGAAGCTATTTGGAAAGTTCAGGTTTAATTTTTGGAGCTTTCTGCTGCAAAATCACTCAGTTACATCACAGAGAAAATGGTATCAGAATGGTAAAGGAGAGTGAGAGGTGTGGGGTGTTGCCTTTACGTGGTTGGAATTATTTTTAGTACAGAGATGGCCTTTGTTAAAAACAAAACAACAACAACAACAAAAATCCCAGAATGATGCATTAGTAAGTGTGTGGCAGGAAGCAAAGTAAATTCTTCCTATTGCATATAAATGAATAATATGTCAAGCTATTGAAATGTTTTTTATAAAGCAACAGTGAATGCAACTGACATAGGAGATTAATGCTTTGCATTGCTACACTGACTTTTACCTCTGCCTTTGATCTTAAATCTAGCTGAAACTATTTCGACAGGAGTTTAGCGTCTAAATGGGATAGGTTCAAATAGCCCTGGATCACTTAGCATTCACGAGTGTCATAGAGGAAAATTCCCATGAATGAGGGTGGCAAATGTGGCTGTCCCTGTGGCTGTCAGGATAGAAATGCAACAAATGGCCAATGGAGGGAATGTGGGAGCTCCCAGCCACACTCAGAAAATATACATGGCTGAGGAGCCCCTTGATAGGAAGCCACTGGGACACAGTGCTGGGATGTCCTTGGACACTGCACATGATGAAGGTCCTTTGATAGGACCAAGCTCCATTGATCTTTCCACTGTAAGGTTGTTGGCAATAGTTGCTTGATTTATATAACCTGGGACTTTATAGGAAGTTTATATTTACTAGGGTTCCCAAGTTCACAGAGATCTTATTAAATGGCACACATAACATACATACACATATGGGGGAAATCACGTTGGCAATTTGCAGGCAATAAAGTGTTTTCTGTACCACTTGACAATAAGTGGACATTGTTGTTGTTGTTGTTAGGTGCCATCGAGTCGAGTCCGACTCATAGCAAGCCTATATACAGCAGATCAAAACACTTGCTGATTCTGTGCCAGGCAAACGATCTTATTTATGTTTAAGCCCATTGTTGTAGACACTGTGTCAATCCATCTCGTGGAGGGTTTTCCTCTTTTGTGTTGACCTGCCACTCTCCCAAACATGATGTCCTTCTCCAGGGATTGTTCTCTCCTGACTACATGTCTGAATTATGTAAGATGCAGTCTGGCCATCCTTGCTTCCAAGGAGCACTCTGGTTGCACTTCTTCTAGGACAGATTTGTTGGTTCTTTTGGCAGTTCATGGTATATTCAATAGACGTCTCCAGCATCACAATTCAAAAGCATCAATTCTTTTTCTGTCTCTCTTGTTTAATGTCCAGCTTTCACAACCATATGATGTCACTGAAAATACTATGGCATGAGTCAGACACACCTTCGTCTTCAATGTGACATCTTTGCTTTTCAATACTCTAAAGAGATCTTTTGCCACAGCTTTTCCTAGAGCAATGCGTCTTTGGATTTCTTGACTGCCGCTTCTGTGGGTGTTGATTATAGTGCCAAGCAAAGCAAAATCTTGGACAACCCCAATCTTTTTTCCATTTATTGTGAAGTTGCGTGCTGACCCAGTCATAAGGATTTTTGTTTTGTTGATGTTTAGTCGTAACCCATATTGAAGGCTATGATCTTTGGTCTTCATCAGTAAATGTTTTAAATCCTCTTCACTTTCAGCAAGCAGAGTTGTGTCATCTGCATAACGCAGGTTGTTAATGAGTCTTCCTCCAATCTTGATGCCACATTCTTCCTCATAAAGTCCAGCTTCTCGGATTATTTGCTCAGTGTATAAATTGAAGAGATAGGGTGAAAGTATACAGCCCTGACGCACACCTTTCTCAACTTTAAACCACTCAGTGTTTCCTTGTTCTATTCGAACAACTGCCT